>JAVQIZ010195674.1:0-11693 GCA_036023535.2 Galaxias brevipinnis | reverse complement strand
CCCCCCCCCCCCCCCCCCCCCCCCCCCCCCCCCCCCCCCCCCCCCCCCCCCCGCTTGGGCTGGATAAGCCCTCCGTCATTACAGGGAATGTAATGAGTGGGCCCCGCAGCCGGAGAGACGTGCCTGCCCTGTGTCTCTCCACCGGTACTGACAGAGCCAGCGCAGGGCCTTTCCTACCACTGTGTCTCTCCCTCCCCCCAATAGCATACCCGTCTCTCATCTCCCTATGAAACCTCCTGTGTAGAGTGATGGGTCCAAACGGAACAGGCTAACAAAAGAGTAGGGATGATGAAATCTTAAGGGTGGCGTGGTCCTTGACTCCATCTCCCAGAGGCCCCGGCGTACCTCATTGACCTGATGCACGACAAGAACGCGGAGATCCGCAAGGTCTGCGACAACACCCTCGACATCATCGCTGTGAGTATCCGCACTCCTGCCAGAAAAGCCTCTTTCTGGAAATAGCCTCTATATAAGTCATTGATTTGTCATTTTGATGAGATGGTCATTTTGTTGGCGTCTAGCCTAAGTAAATAAGCTTGCAAATGGCCCCGACAACACCGTCATCTTTTGGAAGTTTGGAAAGTGCTAAGACAACAACCCTAATCTGTAGTAGGTTGCGGTTTGTTGGGTTTTGCTCGACATCTCTCCAATCAGCTTTAATAGGTGACATTTGGTCGGCTCCACGAGCTCCTGGGGAAGCCCAGGGATTGACCGGTGTGGTCAGCTCCCAGTCAGTGTGTGATGGGTGCCAGACCTGAGATCAGCGTAATTAGCTGTAGATTACAGAGCCCGGTCTGGAGCTGGCAGGGGGAGGGGCAGGAGGGGCTGGGGAGGAAGTGTTTCATTGAAATTATCAGTGAGAGCTATTAAGCTGCGGACCACATGAAAGGCAAGGCGACAGGCTCTGGCCAGCCTCAAGAGACGGACGGAGGAGGTGAGAGAGAAAGCAGGAGGCCTTGGACACACACACACACACACACACACACACACACACACGCACGCAGGATCATTACTCCTTAGAACTGCAGGCTACCTAAGCAGCACACGCCATAGCTGTGCGGTCTCCAAATGTTCCCCTTTGATCAGTGTGTTCCTCCACGTGCACACACACACCCCCCTCCCGGAGAGAATTCCAGTTATAGATGGCTCCGAGTTGTACAGAGGGCCTAATTCACGTGGATATTCTTAGCCGGATCCAGTTTCCTGGGGAATATCGGGAAATGTTCCTAATCCCTGTTTTCTATCCCAAACCCCCCCACTCCCCTCTCCGCGGCGGTGTCATGCGCTCAGCCACTTATGATGGATTAGTTGCCTCGTATCAAACCACTAGTAAACGTCCCTGGGTAAACCAAGTCGTTAAGCTTCTGCCCTGTGATAAATCGGCCTATTAACAGAAAGTGTCACTGCCACTTGTAGTCCCCCTGAGTATTGGTGACAATCAATAGGCCCGTTTCGAGGCCTGGGCCTCGGTTGGCTGTCAGTGCCCAGGGAAGGGGGGTTCTGCTCTGGGTGCGGATGATTAATCGACTGGGCCCCGGCAGCACAGAGTGGAGCGGCCTCAAAGAGGGCCTTCATCTCCCCCCAGACGGCCCCCGCAGAGAAAGGAAAACAGACGCCGTGGTCGTCCTCCGCCAAGCTACACATACGCGCACTCGTAAATACACACACACGCGCCACTGCCGGACACAGACACACTCTGTATCGGGCCCCACCTGGGTCTTTATTAGCCGAGGTGGATGGAGGATCTCAGACACACACACACACACAGCCCATAGAGCAGTGCGTTGTGGGACGCTCTGTGGAGGTTCTCAGGCTTCCAGCTGAGATGATCCAACATGGCGGTCAGTGTTCCCATCCACCCCTGACGCCCCGACAGATACTCGCACTACCCCGGCTAGTCTGTGAGCACCTCCTGGTTTGAAACTGAGTGGGGCTAATGTTCAGAATTCTCCTCAAGTGGAGAGTCTATTTTTGCAAATCAATGCCTGTGTTTGTTTAGGAGTATAACCTGCTTCGCTCTCGTTGCTATAAGGAATCTCTTAGAGAAAAGAAGGAGCAGAATGAACTCTCAGACTCCGCGTCCTTCCACCCCCCCTTTACCCAGGAGTACGACGAGGAGTGGGGCAAGAAGATCCAGAGTGAGAAGTTCCGCTGGCACAACTCCCAGTGGCTGGAGATGGTGGAGAACCGTCAGATGGACGAGGGGGGCGAGCCCTTCATGTACGGGGACGACGGGGAGCCCTTCATGGGCAACGGAGACATCCTGGAGAGGCCTGACCTCTTCTACAGTGCTGGTGAGCAAGGCGAGGTGGATGGAGGCACCTGCTTGGTCGGAGGAGGAGGCGGAGGAGGAGGAGGAGGAGGTGGAGGAAAGGAAGGGAGGTTTTTATGTATGAAAGAATTGCGGAGGAAATGGGTGGAAGGAAAGACATTGGAATAGAGTTTAAAAAAGAAGTGGTGGACTGAATGACCCTCTAATTTGGGGGTGATGTGTTGGGAGCAAAGGAGGAGAGGGTTGCGGGGTTATGGAGGTCTCCTTCATGGAAAGGCTTTGTTTGGTTGTCCTTGTCCAGATGGGATCATTCCAGCCGACGGCTCCATCAGTCCTGAGTTCTACACTGACTACCAGAATGGAGACATGGGCCAGACCACTGGTTACATTAGCAGGTACTCACTTCATTTTACCCAACGTGTGTGTGTGTGTGCGTGTGTGTGTGTGTGTGTGTGTGTGTGTATATGTGTGTGCGTGTGCGTGATTCTTCTCTGTCTCCTGGGCATGTTCTCTTTGTCCAGACATACCCACTCTGTCAGTCGGGAAACGCAAAACTGTGAGTGTTTACCTTCCCAGCTCTCGGCCATTCTCTGAGGCATTGCAACCCAACCTCAATCCGACTGGCTGTCCGTCTGGCTGGCTGGCTGGCTGTTTGGCTGGCTGGCTGACTGACTGGCCTTCTCACATCTCAGCCCCGTGTTATTCTCATCCACAACTTGCTGATCTGTGTTATTGAACCAGGAACGGGCCTTGAGTCAACAGGCCGCCACTGTCCCAGAAGGCATCGCTCCACCCTCCACTATGCAGACAGCTTTGAGAACAAACACGCCGCACTGGGTTGCCATGTTCCACCGACTCTCCAGCCACTTTGGCTCCTTTGATGCACCACCAGCTCCGCACTTATTTACACCCCCTCAGGCCGAGCTGTTGGAAAGCAGCGGTGCTATCACTGGAAAACAGTATATTACCCCAGGGTTTGGGCCGTGGCTAAACCTTTACGCGCCAAACATGTCCAGTTGACTAATTTTCGAATGGCGCGATAATGATGAATAGTCGAGGAAGCGGAGAGTTTATTGTGAGTAATTTGTCTTATTTATTACCAAACATCTCCTTGCGTGCGATAAAGCTTGTGTCTTTACGGGGTTTTTCCGTTTTTTCTTCTTCTCCCTGCAAGAATGTTTGCATTGGCTGCCGTTGAGAGGCTCGCTGTCTAGATAGCAGGACTATGTGCTGAATCCATGCCACGGCTATTTCAGCTTTTCCGAGCGAGAGGGGCTTGGAAGAACGGAGGAAAACAGAGAGCGAGTGAAGGGAAGGCCCTTTTTTTCCTTCCCTGGCTCCCAGCTCTTTGTAACCGATACCTTTTAAATATACGGAGAGGACCGGGGGAATTGGCGTCTGTGAGACTGTTTTAATTTGGTCGCTGTGCTCCTGAGTGATCCATGTTAACACAACAATCAAACCCAGCCCGGCCGCTTATTTGAAACTATGTGTGAAACATGGTGTGAATGGGACCTTTTAAAATGTCCCCCTTCTTTTTTTTTACAATCACTTTGATTTGTAAAGATATCATAAGTTATTTTTATACCAAGTGTATGGAATATCTCCGGTTGTGTGTATTTACGAAGAAGTCACGTTGTCCTAATGGAAAGAACAGTGTCTTGCGTTTTTACACAACCCACAGACAGACGAATCAATGCTCAAATGTTTTTGTTGAAATGAGTCACTGAGCACTTTGAACAGCTGGTGCAGTGACACAGGCTGGAGCTCCTACAACAACAACAAAAAGAATTGCGGTCGCAATCAGGTGAGACAGAGACGGAGAGGGATCAATGGAGGGAGGGCCGGGTGGGGTGAGAGGTGATTGTTTAGCGGCGTGCTGGCCGGGGCTGTAACTGGAGCTGTGACAGGAGGCCAGATCAAAGCTGGGCCTAGGCCCCGGGTCTGGAGGAGACTGAGCCAGAGGGGGGTGGAGGGGCCGAGTTATAGAGGGCTGGAGGGGTCACGCCAAGCAGCGAGGAAAACGGCCTGATTCCCTTTCCTGTCCCACCACCACCACCACCACCGTGCTCTCAGTGGAATGGAACGTGTCCTCATACCTCCACCTTCTTTACTGGGGGGCCCCCAGGGGCTGCCGACGGGGAGCAGGGGTAACACTGGAGCCCTTTGTCTTCCTGTGGACCCTCCCACCCTCTGTCTAATAACACAAACACACTTATATGGATGAGGTGTCAGATCTGATGATTAACATGTCTCGTCAGTAGAACTCTACCATCCAAAGTACTTATTTGAGGGAAATGTGTGCTATCTGAAAATAGCGTATGTTTTGAAATCACTGCCCTCTGATTTTAATTTTTATACGAAAAGCACTCTCTAGATCAAAATCTAGGCCAACGTTATAAAACGTAAATACAAGTAAATCCTCATTAAGGTCTAGAACCCCATCCTTGGGCCAAAGCAGGGCAGGGCCCAGGGAGGCCTGAGCACCAGCTGTGTCCTCCCAGACCCAGGGTGTAGTCTCCTCAGCCCGACACCCAGTCACGGAGGCCGGCCGGCCAGGCGGGGAGGATGACTCAGAGCTCCAGTGTCTCTGCCGGCCGCGGCCTCCTCCTCTGGACTTCAGGCCCCGGCTCTCAAATCCCCCCTGACAGCCATAGCGTGCAGAGAAAGGAAAAAGACATATTTCTGCCCCTAGAGTTGGGAGGGGTGGCGTAGGAGGAGGGGTGAGGGGGCACAGGGAGAAGAGGGGAGGAGGGGGGGGGGGGGGGGTGCAGGGTGCGTAACTGATCGCTGGAAGTGATTTGGCTAAAAACAACACGTCATTATGGGCGCGCGCAGGGGCAAAGCAAACAGCTCGTATTTTAGCCAGCTAGTGGAGGATGTCGAGCCCATGCAGCAAACTTCTCAGGACCCCCAGAAAAGGGAGCAGACTTAAGGCGGGCGGTGGGAGGACAGAGAGCGAGCGAGGGATGCTGTCGTCCATCAAAGGCCAGTTTATCCGTCACTCAGCGGCCTGCCCGGTCCTAACTTGACAGGGCCAATTGCGTCGACCTCACAGACGATAACACACACACTCACACACACACACCAGCTGGTAAGAACAGAGACCGTGAAATCCCCCCAGCCTTTTCCACCCCTGGTTCTATCGCCACATCCCCGTGGTAACTGATTAACACGGTGCGGCTCCCAGTCCTTCATCATTTCCCAACAGGCCCCGGGGCAGGTGGGGTTTTGGGGGGTCCCAAGGGCACGGAGTTCTCAGTGTCTGCTCGTCAGTGTCGGCCCTCTCTCCTGCTCCATCGCGTTGGCCTAGTTGCGTCCTGACATCTGGCTGCTCTGCGGCCGGGCAGCTAGGCCGTGCTCCCCTCCAGGAATGGGGTACCCGGTGATCTGGTCCTGTTACCCACGTTCAGAAGATTACGCTGGGGTAGATGTGCGTGACGCTCCCTTTTAAGAGGGTCTTTGGTTTGTCCGCTCCGGTGTTGACTGGTCCGTCTGACTGTGTCAGAGCGCCATCTAGTGGCCACGTGTTTAGTCAACTATTTGTTTCAAGTCTGCTTATTTTGCTGAATAATTGGTGGGGTTTGAGGTGTGTGTGTGTGTGTGTGTGTGTGTGTGTTTCTGTTTGTCATTACTAAATAATGTAATGGTCATGTACTGTCTCCTCTTCCTTTGTGTTGGTCCTTTTGTCTCTCTCTACATCCTTTTGTCTTTCTGTCAGTCCATATTTGTCTCTGTAGTCACTGGTTGGGACCAGGAACTAACCTGTCTCTGTGTGTCCCCACAGCGGGCCGGAGCACTTTGTCCAGGCAGCTCCTAACCCTGGAGTACGGCCCGCCACGGCCTACGGCTTCCGGCCCGACGAGCAGTTTTTCTACAGCTACCACGGAGCTGCCTCCAGGTAAACCCTGGAGGTACAGACCCGACAACGCACACTCACTCACTCACTCACTCACTCATACACACACCACACACACACACACACACACACACACCGCAGACTGCAGCCTCTTGTTAACGTTTGTAACACTACCTACCAAGGCTGTGTCTGCTTAGTGAAGGAATATTATCAGCACTACTGTATGTTCAAATGCACCTCATCTAGCTTCTAGCTTCTGTCTGTCAGCGCAGGATCTAAGTGTACTCTAACGCCTGTCTTTGTTGTGGCTTGTCTCAATTGAATGTGAGCACAGAATTAAAAACTTTGAATGCTGTTGAATAATTTGTATTTGCAAAGGCCAGTCCTAAATATTACAGACATTTGAAATTTGATTTAAGCCTTTATTTGAAGTATTTTTTACTTATTTTTTACTTTGGATAACTATGTAAGAATACAAACTGTGGTTACATGAACTTAACTTATTATGGCCATATGTTTTATGAATATCCTTGGTCCCAATGTATTCCACTATGAACTGCTGTCTATTGAACAATTTACATGCATGTGTGACCTTAAAGACTGATTTTGGACCACTGTAATACAAATATAAAGTAACTGAGGGGAGTGAGCTCTAAGCCTGAAAGTAGTTGGGGTAGTTGTACAGTAATAGCACTGTAGACAGTTGCATGCACACTTTTATATGTGACCTAATGCTTAAGAGAGTCAAGATGTGTACTATCTTTTCTGTCTATGCCTTTCCAACACGTGCACGCACACGCACACACACACACACACATTGTAGGTAACACTGGCATAACCTCTGGAATCAGGCATTACAATTTATCTACTTCAATTGTTTTGAATGTAATACGAAAAGAAAAATGGCTTCTTTTGCATTTCTTTTGTTATTGTTAAGGAAATACTATTTAAATGTGAAAAAATATCCAAGTGTTTTGCTTTTTACATTTTGTAAGTGAACAGTATGTTTGTCTGTCTGTGCCTGAAGCTTTTCGGGAAATGAAATATTCAGAAGCCTTTTTTTTCGTGGTGCAATATATTAAAAATAAAGTATTTAAAATCAGCTAAAGCTTGACCTTTTAATAAACACTGGATAAAGATTCCGCTGGGTTCGTAGACTATATTCATTACTCTGGGAATTTTGGAGAATCGTTTTATTTTTACATAAATTGCATTTTTATATAATTTGTGTACCCAACAGACACAAACACTAGACATCAGGCTGGTGATTACTTCATATAAATCTAAGATCTGGAGTAATATCTCATTACTTAAAACAGCATAGTTACTTCAAAACCCATGTCTGCCCTTGTCTATTTATGTACACAGGCACTTGTTTCTAAAATTCAATTCTTAATTGTATGATCCTTCGATGTGCTTAAAAGGCACTTGAACGCAACATGAGATAAGGTTTTTTTTGCATGCAACTGTTATACTTTTCAGTTCAGTTAGTAAAGACACGTAAGTACTGACACTTTCCTTCAGTGTGTTACATTTCCCAGACAGATATATGGGGATATCCCTTTCCATCAACAATATGTAAAAACCATTTGTTTCCTTTACAGTTTAAAACACAACATTTCCCAATGTTAACACAAATAATCAATATCCAGAACATCAGCAATGCATTTGAATTAAATCTACACGACAGTTTACAAAAAACTTTAAAATAAGTAAGGTGCATTATTCACCTTACAGTCTGTTTCATATAAAAGCAATTTTTTTTCTTGGTCCCCTGCTCAAAAACACCATAGAATTATTATTCCTACCAATAACATTTCTGTTCAATTTGAGTACTATGAACCATAATAGTCTCTAAAGACGTTTACAGCCCTACATCTTTCATATAATAGTGCTTTTCGACCTTTCCTTTCCATCCCTATACTCTCACTGGGAATTCTCAACAGCGTCTTCTTCCTGCAGCCGGATCTCATCAGGGTAGCGCTGGAGTAGCTGCTCGACCTCAATGACCTCTTCCACCAGGTCCCGGATCTCCTGGATACAGCCCAGGGGTCGGGGGCTTGGGCTGGTCGACTCTCCGGCTGGGGTGGTCTCTCTTGTGGGCTCAGCGGAGACTGACGCCGGGCTGACTGGTGCTTGTTTGGGGGACTCCACAGGGGCCTCCATTATCACTGCTTCATGGGCTTTAGTGTAGGCAGGTGATTGGTCGCCGGTGACTTGACCCTCAGGGTCAGAGGTCATAAACACTTCTTCCCCGCTTACTGGGGACACTTTGACCTCCTCAGGTTTAACTAGGGCCGTCTCCTCTGAGGCATCGTCACTGGTGACCTCAATGTCTATAGAGGTTGAATCGCTCTCAGCCGAAGCGTCTTGGGAAGAAGAGTAGTGAAAAGCTTTATGCTTTGTGTCTTCAAACTTTTTGTCAGCCTCACCAGCTGAGTGTGTATCGCCTAAGGGTGCAGTTACAGGCTCCTCGTCACTAGGTGGTGCGTTTGACTCAATTTCGGGTATGCTTGGGGACTCCGTAATATTCTTGGCCTCGATTTCTACTTCAGCTGCAGTAGCTACTGTGAGCGCTGCCATACTTTCCATTACTGCATTGACTTGTGCGGGTTCAATTGCCGAATCCACGGCAGGGGCTGGGAGTACTTCTGGGCTGAGTGCAGGGGCTGACCCACCCACTGGTTCCTCTGTAACTGTTGGTGCCTTTGCCAAAGTCTCTTCCTCCATGCAAACTGCAGGTGTTTCTGTTGGGTCTACCATCTTCACGGTGCTTGGGTCGGCTGTGCTCTGCGTCTCCGCTCCAATGGCTGGCTCTGCTGGTGCTGTTTCAACGCTCACAGCCGTTTTGGAGACTGGGACTGTAAGTGCTGGTGTTGCGGTGTCCGCTGGGGCTGTTCCCATTGGGGCAGGAGCTTCTGCCCGGGCAGGTTCAGAGGGCACTGAGGGGTCCTCTGTGGATGTCTTAGCCGCTGCTGGTGCCTCCGCCTGCTGTGTCTCAACCGTGTTGGGAGACACTTCCGCCTCCAAGAGGTCGTCGGTGGACGCGGGCTGGTCAATGGACGCGGCCAGCATGGTTTCCACCTCCTCCGCGTCACTTACTGACTTTTCATCCATTTTGTCTTTTGGTTCCATGTCGCTGGAGGTGGGGGTTCCGATCAGTACGTCGGCCAGAACCAGGCCGTTGCACAGGACGGGTGTGGTGGGCTGGGAGAGACCCACGGCGTGGGGTTCGGGCGTGACCGACGGGCGGAGCCCCACCGTCTGGGCCGGGCTTCTGGGGGTGGACGGGGTGGAGAGGAGGCTGGAGCGGCTGGACTGGCTCAGGAGGTCCCTGCTGTCGTTGAACAGGTTGTGCTTCTTCAGGTTGGCCGCCTCCGCCACCACTTGGAACGAAAAAAGGAAGGCGGCAAGATTGGAATCACTCAGGGAAGGTGTGTGACATTTAAGGGGCCTTTAGAATTGAATCGTGTCATGTAACTCCAACTGTCGGTGGTAAGATGGTGGGTACCTTTGCTGACTTCATTGTCCAGGGTCTGCAGCAGAATGCCCTCGTAGACGTCCTCCACGTTGACAAAGTCGGCGTAGTCGGCGAAGATGTGCTGCTCCAGTCCCTCCAGCTCCTGCAGCCAAACGTTTCAATAGTGTCAATAAAGTGTGTGTGCGTGTGTGTGTGTGTGTGTGTGTGTGTGTGTGTGTACGTATGTCTGCAAATGTGTGTGTGTGTGTGTGTGTGTGTGTGTGTGTGTGTGTGCGTGTGTGTGTGTTATAAGTAACTCACTGGTTTGCAGGTAGGGGCCAGGTTCTTCTTGATGTAGGGCAGATTAATGGCCACTAGGGCATCCTGAAAGATCCTCTTCCTCACCGTACTGCTGTCATAGTCATATTGCTGCAGGGCACACACACACACACAAGCACAGTCAGCAATCAGACTATGTATTTAAGTAGATTATCTATTGATCGTATGATACCGGATTTTGAGAGGTGTCCAAATGTATGCGTGATAGTTGTGTTTGAGTATTCACCAAGCGCGTTTTTTTTTTTTGTTGTCATTTTTATTGACATGTGGTCAGTGATGTGCCAACCTTGAGTACACGGTGTCTGGCCTTTTCCATAGCGGAACCTGCATGCCCGGGGTTGTCCTTCATGGCCTGGTGGAGCAGCTCCTCAAACGTGAACGCAGCGTTCTCCATCAGCTGTAGCGAACACACCCCAGGGGAACAATGCAATCAGTGGAACATCACTCACGCTGGTTTACCAGTCAAACTGCCCACTTTGTGGAGCTCTCGTCGTCGCCAGATAAATTTGCCAGTTCGACGGCTTGTGTGTGTCAATTCAGTTGTACCGACTGACTTTATTTCCTATGTTTGGCCTCCCAGGGGAATGCACAAACAGTCAGGGAGTAGGCTGCTGGAAGAGGTCCAGTTTTATGAACTGGTTTGATGACAGGCGGCGTACCTGATCCATTACATAGCTGAATATCAATGTGCGGTAAATGCCAATCCATATCTAAGAAATATCAGCGAGGCGCAGGGAATGTGTGTGTGTGTGTGTGTGTGTGTGTGTGTGTGCGTTACCTGCTGTAGGTCTATCTGTGCGCTATGGACCAGGCTGGGGATGTTGGTGAAGTCGAAGCGCTTTTGCAGGTGCTGCAGATTCTCTTGCAGCAAGCCGATGGTCTGGTAGCAGCTCAGCAGGTTGGGTCTACTCAGCTGATGCAGGGCCTGGAGACAGACAGGGGGAGGCCCGGAAGGAGAAAGAGTGAGGGGTTATGGGGCTATGGTTTGGGTTATGCCGAGACAGATACCTTCAGTCAAAACAATGAGATGAGAATGGGATATTGAGTAAAGAAAGAAATGTTTGGGAAAAGTAGAAATCAATTTAAAGAAAAAGGAGAGAGCAAAGGTGGGAGTATTGGTTGGAACAAAAAAAGGTTGTTTGTGAGCACACCAAAACAAAAACGGCTGCAGACAACACACCTCTTTGAACTCATCGGTAAAGGCACAGTTCTCGAAGTCCTGACAGAACTCGTCCATCGTGCTGTCACTCAGCTGCCGCGCCTCCTCAAACCCAGCACTGATTGGCCCCATGAGTTCTTCCAGGACAGAGGCCAGGTAGGGACGAACGCTCTCGGAGCAGAACTTCTCTGCTGGCTCCAGTACACTGGCTGAACAGAAGAAGAGATGGAGGAGGTTACTACAAGACTTTGGATTGAAGCTAGCTCGATTTGTGGCCCAAAGTCAGCTACAAAGAGTGTGCAAAGAAATAGTAGGTCCGTTTGTGTCTGCAAGGACATAAACATGCTTTTCCTTTCAAAGGAGGGCAGTGAGGACAGAGCACTCTCACTTTCAAAACTGATTTGACGTGCCCTTTTAATTCGTACAATCATGTAGGTCACTTTAATAAGGTGTCTTGTGGTATACGTGTTCTTTATTGAGTCCTCTCATCCACCAAAAGTAGCTTTCACTGGCAGATTAGACATCTTCACAAACACTGTAGTCTATTTGAGTTTGTTTCCCATTCTAAGTTCAGTATATTTACTCTAGCCCACCGCCTCCTCAA
>JAVQIZ010195669.1:0-59227 GCA_036023535.2 Galaxias brevipinnis | reverse complement strand
CTCTCTCTCTCTCTCTCTCTCTCTCTCTGTCTCTCTCGCTCCATCTTATTCTGGGAGAGCATGGACCAAAATAGAAGCATTTGTATTATTGTGAATTCCGTACAATGCCAATTAAGAATTATTGACCACGTCGCTAACTGGCAGAATTGATAACGAGGTGGCATTTATTTGTTTCTCAGCCTTCACGGTTGGTTAATGTTATTATCACTTATCTGCGTTACGTAAACACTCATTCAATGTGCCAGGAAATCTGTGCCTGATGAACGATGTGTATCCAAACAGGATATATTGATAACCAGAAAACATAATGACATCATAGAGTTAGTTTGCAGTTTCATGGCCAGAGTTTTACTACGGGAGCGGTTTAGTGTGACCCAGTTGAACAGTGTTATATGGTGGGCCGATGATGCTGAAGAGCGATTATATCCCATAGCATAGCTGGTATGGGGATACATCAGACAATGTCAGAGAATTGAGGTATCTGGTGTAGGGAAAGAGAGGAAGAGAGGGGGAGGCGGCGAGGCAGAATCTTGTATAACCGGAGGGGGGATACAAGGGGCCAGATACAGGGAGAAGAGGAGGTCTTCTTCATGCATGGAGGCAAAGCAGAAGAGCTGGTTTGAAGCTGTGGACGCGAACCAGACCAATCGTAGGGTGTGTGCGCACCAGTGCTGCAGTCAGGGCATCAATTTTGTATAGGAAATGACTGTTGAGGCAACGCGGCAGCGTCAGTTGTGGAGCACTTAGGCCGAGCTTGTCCCCCACCTCCCCCTTACCCCCTCCCCACCGTAACCACAGGCTGGGGGGAGGAGGGTTCCGCCTTCTCCGTGCGATGGGGGGAAAGAGATCGCTGGCAGTAGAAGCATGTCTGCCTCCGACTCGAGTGCTACAGGACTCATCTGTAACAAGGTATGCTGTAGCAGCTATCGCTCTCTCTCGTTCTCTCTCTTTCCCTCTCTCTCTCTCTCACTCTCCTTTTTTCTTCTTCTTGCTCACCCGCTCTGTGACTCCGTATTTGTTACTGTCTCTCTGTCTGTCTATCTGACAGTCTGTCTGCCTGCCCGTGTTCTCCGTCTGGTCTGAGCGACCTCTCTCTCTTCATTTATCTTACTGTCACCTTTCCTCTTTCTCCCTCCCTTCCCACTTCTCTCTCTCTTCTTCCATCTCTCTCTCTCGCACGCTGTGTTCCTCTCGCTTTCCTCCCATTTTCAAGCTCTCCCTGGCTCAGCAGAAGTCTATTCTTGTTCACTCTGTCAGCATCAACCTTTCCCCCTCCCTCTCTCCTTCCCTCCCTCCCTCTCTCCCTCCCTCCTTTCCTCGCTCCTCCTGTGTAGACATACAGGACCACCAGTTTGTCTTTCCATCTCACCTCTGTGTACTTTGCTCCACTTCGAGCAGGGACCCTCTTATGAGATACATCTTTTGAACATGATGCAACCTCACCTTGCCCTGTCTATGCACCAACGTCTCACCATCTCGTCATATTGTGTCCTTTTCCATTCTCACACATTCCACGAAGGTTTTTGAAATTTGAATTTATTTCATATATTATTTCATCAGCCTATCAGCTTCTGAGTGTTCAAGAGAGGTATAAAGTTTACAGTGGAACCTGTTCGGTGGGGAGGATCAGCACTCTATTCCGTTGTCACTTCAGTAATACAGTACAGCCTATTTAGGACGATTTCCATTTTGTCAACTCTCATATTTTTCTGAATGACTTTTCATTGTGCAAACCAATCCCACGCTATGATAAAGGAGATGTGACTACGAAAAAAGGGCTGATTGAAAACTGGAACTGGTGGGCTGAGGAGAAATAGGCCACCAGTAGCTCTGAATCATTCTTTGGGGGAAAGTGTTGTTATTATCTAATATGCTCATACGAAGAAAGACAATCTGAACGCTGGAGTCGATGGTTCCACCTGCTGGCCAGATTAGGCTACTGCTTTCTTCTATAAGCGTCATGTTTTATTCCCTTTAGTGGAATAGTTCCAGAGTGGCAGGGAAGGGTATTATTCTTCCTTTGTTTTTGCAAGGGAAAAGCAATTTGAGTGGGTGCGATGGTAAACTGAAATGCCAAGACACTCGCTGTACTATGACTGTTAGTCACTAGCACGACAGTGAAATGCCATCAACACGTATGGAAATCAATGACATTACTGCATTGATTACACTTGTATTTAGGCTGCTAGTTATCTTTAATAGTCCTGGGTTGAAATTAGATTGACTGTTCGCTTGGACAGGAGCTGTACGGAGTAGAACTGTATTGTTTGTCTGAGTACTCACATTCTCTACCTAGCCTAGCTCAGGTATCATTCCTTAATGTTTTCTCTTAGGCTTACAGCAGGGTGAGCCCGAACAACATTTTTTACTGCGCAGGCCTGTATAGGAAATGTATAGGACCTGTGAAGAGTGTCAGATGAATGTCATCTCTTGAGACTAGAACCAGTCTTGATCAAGACCATGTTGAGCTGTAGGGGGGACCATGGGACAGCTCGTGACACAGTCGGGGTGGGCAGTGAGGGGGGCGGGGGATGGGGGTTGGGACAGGGGGGACAGGGGGGACGGTGGGGGGGCTCTACTATCGTATGATTTCCTGACACTAGCAGCCTTCCCCCTGCTCTCTAGGGTGTGAGGAATGTGCGAACTTCGACAGAACTAGAACACTATGCCTGCAAAGTGGAATAATAGAAAGAATATGTCCTATTAAACTGCAACATCTAGCCTCCGCAACTGTTCACGACGTGACTGGGGAATGTTGTTGCGTTGACAATGTGCTCAAGTGCTGGATCTTCACAGGAATTGTGTTGTTGCAGTGGCTCCGTCTTCTCCTTAACCATTTTTTATGATCCGTTCTGTGTCATAAAGAGCAGCAACTATGGCCACACTTGCAAGCATAAACATGACATATTACATGCAAGTGTACTGTACACAACATACACAGTCTATTGAAGACTGAACCACCACAATATCCTTTTCAGTATGTTAGTCTCATCATCTGCAACTGCAACAGGAGTTTGTTCTGCTTCATTATGCTTTGTCTCCTCCTGCAGTGGTATCTTTAGGCACCAGCTCCCCTCATGCACGCTTTGATATTGAAATGATATCCCCACACTCTTTAGTGGTTCCTAAAGAAATGCATTTTTTTTAGGACAGGGAAAAGAGGTGGAGGAAGCAGTGTAATAATGAGGGGGCTGGAGGGATGAAGACGCAGGTAAAAAGTTATGAGGGAGACGGAGGCTGCGGTTGTTATGGGCCTATATTTGGCTGTCGTGAGTGGGTGCATCCGTCTGGCATGTGAGGTGTGTCTTCCAGCTCCACGCCCAGCTGGGACTAAAGAGCTGAGCACGTGTGTGCGTGTGTGTGTGTGTGTGTGTGTGTGTGTGTGTGTGTGTGTTTGTGTGTGTGTAAGAAAGAGAGTACAGGATAAAGAGAGAGCAAAACATGGAGCAGAGCTCTTTTCTGATGAGCAAGTGTGTTCTCACCCTCTCTAGCTGCAGTAATAGCTACATGTACAATGTCTGTCCCGAATGTCCAGTGCCTCATTTGAAAATACCTTGGATTAAGACAATGAGTTTGGCACTGTAATGGCAGCTATAGATCAAACACACTTTACGAACACACTTTACACACTGTACTTTCCGAGTGGAGGCCTCCTCTAGCAGGTTTCTCTTGGTTGAGTAAATAAACAAAACAAGTGCCCTCCCCAGTACTTTATGTTGCTGCAGTGCTCACGCACATGCACCCCAGAGAGATTTGCTTTGGAAAGCAACAGACACTGTCAGTCCCTACTTGTAGGAGCACATGGGGCCCACTGCAGGAGCAACAAGCCCAATGGCTGACGACCGCGACTCAGACGAAGGAGCTGTAGGTGATTTTGTACGAATGACCCGTGGTTCTTTCAAACAACTGTACCAGTGCACTGACCGCTTCCTTCTCCCCAGGGTTCAGCCGATTCCTACAGGAGTAGACCGTCGGATTCCGACCTGTCCCTGGAGGAGGACCAGGAGGCGTCTCGGCGCGACGCCGAGCGCCAGGCTCAACTGCAGCTGGAGAGAGCCAAGGTCAGAGCCCAACCTCACCGCGAGAGTTGGCCAGCGCCATGTGTGCTTGTGCTACTTTATTGTCAAAGCATTCTTGTTTTAACACTTCAGATAATAAATGCTAGGCCGTGGCTTTGTTTAAATTAGAAATAGTTTTTTTTGCGGCTGCCGTTGTTTTCCTAAATGTGTTTCATGTTTCACTCTTGTCTCCAGTCTAAGCCAGTTGCATTTGCAGTGAAAACCAACGTGAGTTACTGTGGGGCTCTTGATGAAGATTGTCCTGTCCAAGGAGCTGCAATAAACTTTGAAACCAAAGACTTTCTACACATAAAAGAGGTGAGAAATTCAGTGGGCTCCCGGCTCTGATTGAACTTGTTATTATTAGCTTTTATATGGCCAGGCATTGCCACTGCGATCAAAATCTCTGTTGCAAGACAAACCTGGCCAAAACGACAAAACATATAGATTACATACAGGGCATAGAACAAATAATATACAAAATTGTCTTCCTAAAATCCAAATAATCCCCTTTCACATAAAACAATCATAATCTGTTTGGACCATATCATGTTAATAATAGGGAGTCATATTTACTATATGTTCTGAATCTTCCTATTTGGTGTAGAAATTCAACAATGACTGGTGGATTGGGAGGCTGGTGAAAGAAGGGGCTGACATCACCTTCATACCGAGCCCCGTGAAACTAGAGGCCATGAGGATCAAACAGGAACAGAAGCAGGCACAAAGGTCAGCGATCACAACGTCACACAGTCCCCTGTCTTAGTCAGCCACTCCTATGTCCTTTTTTAGCTGTCCTTATTGAGCCTTCTAGATCTTTTCTGTAGTCGTCTTCATAGCCAGTCACAGTTACAGTTAGTATTTGATTATGCTGCTTTGGAGGCTCCCTGGGTGCCTGTGTAGACTGCTCCCCAAAGGGATTACGATGTAGTGAAGGGTGGCTCCGTGTAATCCCACAGGAAAACAGGGAGCGCATCATCCGGAGGCTGGAGGTCTACCCCACCATCTGCAGGTGAGTGGGAGGGGAGGAGTTTGGAAGCTGCTGTTCAAGTGGCATCAACATTTATACTGGACGCTACAAAACAAAACTCAGAAAGGCAGTTTCACTCAATATGCCTCATTTCAAAGGATAATCTACTAATTCACTTCTGCCTTTCGATGTGATTTCTAACTACGCTATGAGAAATGACCCATTCATTCCCTATCCTGTGATATTACCACTTTATCTTGAGATTTCCTTTTTAGCTCTCATCCCTTTGCTAAGTGTGAATTTTCTTGTTTTTAAAAGCCAAGCAGAAGCAGAAACAGGTACGTCTAAGATGCTGTCAATGCATGACCTAATTTACCTTGAGCCTACTTTATAGACCTTAATCGACTTAAAATGATCACATAGCCTTCTCATCCCTATGCCCCAAAAACTAATATACGGAATCAATGTCTGGTTCACTATGGGAGCTCACAGAACTGATCTTTCCATTACTATGGTAGAGACAGAATGGGTAAGACGGAGAGACAAAAATAATTGATCAGTTATTGAGAAAAGGCCTGTGTAGTTGAATCTACTGTGGCTTTACAAAAAAAAAAACATTGCTGTAAGAAAAAAATAAATGTTTGTGTACATTGGCAAATGTCCCCCTAATGGAAGATACAAATGTACAACTTACTCTCTTACTGAGAAAATATCTATTCGATAATTGCCAGGGTTGGGCTATACTTGATATGAGCGATACCACCCCTTACCTATCCTGAAAAGCATTCGCTGTGCTCGCTCAAGGAGAAGGCAGGTGTTCTTGTCTGTACATTATACGTTCGTGACACTGTAGCACTACATGCATGAGCTCTGTGCACTCTCTATTCTAGCTGATACCTAACCATGTGTGGGCTTGGGTTTGTATGTGTCCCTACAGACAGAGCATCTTCCACCGTATGATGTTGTTCCCTCTATGCGGCCCCTGGTGCTGGTGGGACCCTCCCTGAAAGGTTACGAGGTGGGAATCTGAACTGCTCTGCTTTGGTCTGTTCTCTAGTCCTGCTGCTTTGATTTCCTCTGACTCTGCCTGGCCTGCTCTTGAGTGGTCTGTTCGGCTCAAGTCTTGCCTGCCCTGATCGACAAGAAGGAAACTCTCCTCCATTAAACCATTAGCACTCGTACTAAAGCCCATAGGTAGCCTCCTCCTGATCAAATTACAGAGCATACAATGTTGTCCTGTGCCCACACAGAGATTCAGCGATGCACATTGTATGTCTTGAGCAGATAGCTTTCATTGAAGAGTCTACAAAACAAAAAATGCTACGCGTGAGACTACTTGGTGGTTTCTTGTGCACTTACTGGGTGAGAGGATGCAGCTGGAATCAGTCTAGCTAGGGAATCTGCAGAGGTGTGTAGCGTATAAATTAATAGAATCTCTCCCAGCTTCAACATTTTCTCGCTGCCTCCCTCTCCTCTCTGTGACTGCAGAGGCTGTGTGCCAAGCAGTTTGTTTTGTGTGTGTGTGAAATATTTATTCATCGCTCTGGTGATGTGCTTTGGGGATGCTCCAGTGGTGTACGTCAGCCAGCCTGCTTATTTCTCTCTCTCTCTTTCTCTCTCTCTCTCTCTTTCTCTCTCTCTCTCTCTCTCTCTCTCTGACTGTGGAAGAACAGCACTGCTGTTTCCCCCCTATTTCACTAACACATCCATTTTTCAGGCCTGTTCAAAAATAGACTGCCTCACCTCTCCCTCTCTCTCTCTTACTCCCTGGTACACACACAAACACACAAATTCGAAGGTCTCTGTCCAAGTCATCCACTGCAATGCTCATCTCTGTTCAGGTCCCACTGTCAGGTCCACTCATATCAACTGCTTTACAACGAGAAGAAAAATACCATACATTTCAGTGTGCCTGAAAAATGTCTATCTGTTACTCTAAATACATCTTCATAGACAAGTTTTCTTGTATGACATTCTGAAAAAATTATAATTTTGAGCTTGATTACATGTCCTCTCCATCCTTCTATCTCCTAGGTAACGGACATGATGCAAAAAGCCTTGTTCGACTTTCTTAAACACAGGTTTGATGGGAGGTGGGTAATGCTTACTATTTTCAACTTTTTTTTCCATACCTATGGGTAGAGTAAGATGACTGTGTCGATCGCAGTTTTCAGAGAACGATCTTTGGGTTTTCGGCTAATCAACCTTGTGAAACAGACTCTCTGAAAAGCTTGCTGTCTTTATAGGATATCTATTACTCGGGTGACCGCCGACCTGTCGTTGGCCAAGCGGTCCGTACTGAACAAGAAGGCCATCATGGAGAGGTCCAACACGCGCTCCAGTTTGGGTGAGTTATGGGGAAGCCGTCTTCAATCTGTCATTTTAGGAATGCATGTATCTATATTTATTGTCAAAGACTTTTGCTGTGTTCGGAATCGCCGCCTATGCATACCTAACATACTAAATAGGAACTAATTTGTCGGGATATCAAGCGTGATAGGAAAACATAGCAGGTGATTCCAAACACAGCGTCTATCCACTCTTTGATGCTGTGCGTTGTGACATTACCCTTTCTAAATACAATGGACCAACCCGATCAGACTGAAACATTTTGGGACTTTGTGCTTTCTGTTTGTAACTTGTTGATCAACATTCTGCTGTGCGCCTGTTGTTTTCCCCTAGCGGAGGTCCAGAGTGAGATTGAGAGGATCTTTGAGCTGGCCAAGACGCTGCAACTGGTAGTGCTGGATGCAGACACCATCAACCACCCAGCTCAGCTCCTCAAAACTTCCCTGGCCCCCATCATTGTCTATGTCAAAGTCTCTTCGCCAAAGGTTGGGGACTGACTATCCTACTTGACTTGCACTTTTCCAGTCTATATAGTTATGTAGTTTTCTCCTATTTATAATACACTTTCTCCCATCTCTTTGGAACAGGTCCTTCATAGGCTAGTCAAGTCCAGGGGGAAGTCTCAGAGCAAACATCTGAATGTGCAAATGATGGCAGGGGACAAGCTAGCACAGTGTCCACCTGTACGTACATTTGGACTCTACCACACATATAGTAGCTACATTAGCCATGGTCACTTTTTAAGATCCAGTGTTTAACTGCTGTTTATGGTGTCTTTCTTAGGAGATGTTTGACGTCATCCTGGATGAGAACCAGCTGGAGGATGCATGTGAACACCTTGCTGAATACCTTGATATTTACTGGCGTGCCACTCACCTGCCTAGTTCCGCCCCACTCAACCCCTTACTGGACCAAAGTGTGGTCACCCCGCCCTCAGCTAATTCCAGCCAACAGGTTAGCGGACACTCATGTTTTCAATTTAGCAGTAATTTTGTCTTCTTTGCTGAAACCTAAAATCTTCAATTTTTTTCTCCTGTTGTCATCTGCTTACAGTTTTCAGAGACACAAGAGTTGATCGAATGATCACCACCACAGAGCTGAGTAAGTAGGGCGACTCTATGACGAGCAGGGAAGTGTGAGGGAATGTGGTCTTCACTGTACCTGCTGGGGTTTCATGCAATTCTCTCCCTGCAGGAGCAACCGGTGTCGGGTTGTGCTTTGGCTGGGAGGTCATTGTGCATAGGGACTTGCGGGCCACCAGGGGACAGCAGCTGATGCAGCTGCAACCGTAGCAGCAGCTCTGTTCTCTTGGCAGCCAGCCACTATCTCCACCACTTCTGTCTCCACCTCAGTGGGGGGGGGAGGGGGGAGGGGGAGGGGGGGGGGACCCAGGACAGAGCAGCTGTGCCCTGGGAGAGGAATGACAAGAAGCTAACAAGCTGCCGGAAGGAAAATAAAGCGAGAAGGAAGATGACCCTGAATGCACCAGTGAAGAGGGCCCCCCACCATACAGCTGCCCCCTCTAGCAAGAGTTCCCATGCTCCCATCGCCACACCACTCATGGCCGCTTCCAGCAGCTGCACGGCTCCTGGGAAGACTAACCAACAAAGCCGTCGACTGACCGCCAGCACACCACCCTGCACAACTGGGTAGGACCCCTCTATAGCCCCGAGAACCACCTATTTTCCCTAACGTACCTTGACTGGCACTGCTGGGCCATCCCATGTATGTTCTCCAGGGTCTAGCCACCCTGAAACAGATGGGCTGGTACAGCGCTCAGCCTGGACAGAGCAATGTATATATTGTAGCTGGTTATCCCCCCTAAAATTGATTAAAACATTTCGAATAAGATTAGACGTATAGAACGACGCCCACCCAAAGGGTTCTTAGCACTTTCCAACCTACTGTAGCTCTGCTCTTATGATACGTTGGCCATTGCTGTCTTCCTATGAGCAGAGCGTGACATCTGTTTTGTCTCCAAAACACCTGTTCTGTACGTCTTCCATCACTGCAACTGTGATACGAATTTGATGAAGTCAAATGAAATGTACAAATGAAAGGCACACTAGGCTGTAGCAAAGTGTTCAACACAATAGTCTTCTGTTCAGGTATCAAAGTGATACATATTGTATTATTTACATTGCCTGCTTGGTCTTGCTTGTTTTTTTCCTTGTGTATTTTGTAGTCTTTTTTAATCTGTAACTATCTCTTAAAAATCCTATAATTTGTATATTGGCTGTCAATGTTGTGATCATATATCCCCAGAAAGCAGTGATACAAAACTTGTGCACGCATAAAAGGCACAAATGCACATCAACAGCTACAACTCTTCACCATATCTTTGAATGTATCAATGCTAGGTAGCAGGTCCAGCAGCTTAGAAATAATATTGTGTTTAAGGTTTTTTATTTACTTTTGGTGCAATTTATTATTCAGTTTAATTAAATCAATCAATAGTTATACATGTTCCAAAAGAGAAAGCTCAGTGGAAGTATGCATTCATGTACTGTACAAGAAAACACACTTTGTGTTCCTTTCTTTTTTTCTTTCTTCTTAGTTTTTTTAAATGAAAAAATTAATTAATTGGATTTGTACATGGATTGCAAATTTTGCCATTGAATAAGCATTTCTTTGAAAAACGAATTAATTCACAACTCTTATTTCCATATCACCTAGCCTTTTCTGGTGTCTGAGTCTTGGTGATATTGAAACACGATACGTAAAGGGAAACAAATGGAAAACCCATGTTATATAGTCAAGAATGTATTCTTGCATGCCTTATCACCATACAGCCTCCTGTCTCTGGCCGTAAACATTCCACACACTTCGCACACTTTGGCCTATTGCCAATACTATTGCCCAACATGTCAGGTTCCAAACTGTTGTGCAACCCATGAAAACACTCAATAGAGCATATAAAACCATTTATTACAAAAGAAGGATTTAGGTTATTTCATAGAATTCCTTGAATTGGTTAACTAGAAAAGTATGTGTAAAGTTGTATGAATTGTAGTTAAAGGTTGACCTCTGGTGGTATACTTATTTCATTGCACCTAAAATGGCATGATTTGGGACGCTGTACCAATGGTTTCAGCTGTAGAGGCCATTTAAGATGTTATCGTAGAAATGCTTATGTCATAAACATAATTTTGCATCATAATTGAAGCATTACTATTAAGCTTATCAAATGATGCATCATCTGGGATGAGTGACTATAGGTACCTTGCATGTTAACAGATGCTTCCCAATGTGAATCCACTGTCATCATAGTTTGTCCTTAAGCAGTTGTATACAGTATGTGCAAAACATGACTGCATAAAGCTGGACCACAAGCACAAAAATGAGGACATGGAAGCTTTGCACAAAAAATAACACTCACTAACCTAAATGCTCTTGTCAGGACTATATAAAACTGTATTTTAATTTATTTATGATGTATCACAGTTAATCAATCCAATGTATGTGCATGTCATGACTTATAATAATTTCTTCTAACATTCGAAGGGCTCCTTCGGACCATCATTTAATGAGCCTCAATCTTCAGAGAAGATGAACAGATTACTTGCGTAATCACAAATATTTCAATACTTCTTTGTACATATTGTATATTTAATGATCAGTTCATCCTTAGTAATGTTAAGCTGCACAGAATCGACAAATGCTGTCAGAAAATCTTGATTATTTATTCTCACCTCATAATTTTGACCTCATTTTGTCCTTTTCTTTCGCTCAGAAAGCATGAATTTCTATAAATTGTGTATTTTTCTCTATTTATTATGATGCACTGCAATTCGATGAGACCATACTTGGTAATTCCTCCATTGGCACCCATGTTACAATTTGTAAGGACTCTGAATAGCCTATTGTGTGACATGTAATGACATGAAACACCAAGCACAGTTCACCTCACTGATACAACAGTCTATATTGTGTGACATGTAATGACATGAAACACCAAGCACAGTTCACCTCACTGATACAACAGTCTACTCCTCCGTTGCTTTATCTTGCAGGTAATTTCTACAAAAGGTTAAAACTTTGGATTTCCAAAGCACAATATTTTACATTGATGATTTCCTGTTGTTTCTGTTTCCACACACCTAAATTCTGTATGCAATACAAAGTCTAGCATTGACCAGACAGCAGCTGAGACTATCAAGATTCCTCCTCTGTTTAGATGGAGTGAAATTGCACTATTTCATTTTTATGTCTGCTTTATACTGCAATAAATGCACTAAATATTATGCTGTCCCCACCCAATGCTGACAAAGTTGTCTGGTTTGATGATGATGTCCAAAAATATCCAATCTGATCATGTGTACAGAATTTTGTTTTTATCTGATTTCTGAAATAATTTGACATAATTATGATTAAATAAATGAACCTTTTAGTCATTTTTCCTCGTGTCGATTCATTTAACACAGAGCCTACCACATATAGAAGAGCCAGCACAAGAACATGTAATTTAGAAAAGCTTCCAGCAGAAGGCAGCAGCATTACAGGAATACAACTCAAGCGTTTTAAGATTGCAATGTTTATTCAAATTCCAATATCTTTTTAAATCATCTGCATGTATTAATTAAAAATTAAACTGAGTATCCCCTCCCTCTAAGTCTGTATCCCCACTTATCCATCAATGTCATTTCTGTATCACATTTAATTGTTCCTAATTGGAAGCTGACACCTAATGGCAAAATCTACAGCTGGGCTTTAAAAGTTGGCACTAAGAAGACCATTGCTTCCCCGCCCTATCCTTGGCATTGCTTACCATAACAGCCCTCGCTATCAGTTCCAACTGGATCTTTGACCACTAATCTGACTGTCCTCAATACAATCCTGAAACACAAGCAGTGCTCAATTGTGGCAATTTTGGATTTAGTCTAGTCCCCTGACTAAAAAAGTCCCCTGACTTTCTCTCTTTCTTGCCTAAGATGTTATTCAATCACTTGTTTGATGGCAGTTAGTTAGTGTTGCAGAATAGCTATTTTTGCAGACTATCCGCATATGGCTAAACCTTTTTTATATTCACATTTAGTTTATGCTCCATTTCCTATTGGAAGCTGATTGCTGCTGTCTGTCTCAGATGCATCCTCGTGATCATGCACCATCTGGCATTTCCTGGACTTGGGGATGGTACTCCTGCTATCTCTCTCACTGTAAGGGAACATTGGTTCCCTCTCACCTCTTGAACAACACAATCTTTCATTGCATAAAAGATTCCTATTTAATTATGTACACTCTGCAGGCTAATGCTTTGTGAGCATAATGTCCATGTTACAGTCTCTCTAGTTTTAGCTAAGATACTCTGTTGAAACATTACTTACAAATTAGAGGTCAGAGGCAGCCATATTCCAGACTTAAAAACATAAGCATCTCCTCTCCTAAGGATACAGCAACAACTTGTTAGCGTCACTGCTTGATTCACAAACTAACAAACCGCTGAGACCAACAGCCCTCTTTCCGCCGACTTTAATAGTAAATGTAGCTGCCACATGTAAATGACGAAAGGTGAAAAGGTGTCAGCACCAGAATATTGTGGCCAAGCTTAACTTTCAAGATCCATATTTAAAAGGGAGTAACCTCCTTTCTCTTTCAGTCTGGAAGGTTTCACATTATGCTACCCAATTATTCACAACCACCTGTCTTTCAGTGTCCCCATAGAGAGAATCTGTATTGGTAAGACTGCATCGTGTTTTTCCATAACGGGTTGTAAAAAGTTCAGCTGTCCTTCAATGTGTAAATTGTGTTTTGTGCCATAAAAGGCTCTTTTATTATATTGCCAAGGTAAATTTGTCGAATACGCCAGTGTGTATCTACTTTCCTAAAATGTAATCAGCACTGAATTTAAAATCCATAAAAGGGGCAAAGTGCAGAATTGTTTGTTAAGGTAATAAGATAAGTTAAAAAGAGTCATCGTAAATGAATATTTTTAATGTAATTCCACAGTTCTGAGTGAGATTGTCACCAGGTACTGTATTAAGCAAAATTACAATATTTCCCTGTTTATCCTCTGAGAAAACTTTAGTAAACAACTTACAATTAAGCAGCTTGTGAAGGAACAAGCTGTGTAGGCAGTAAAACTCAGACAGATGTCAGCATGGGGGATGAGTGACGTTGCCTGTGATTGAATGAAGGCAAATTGCTTTGACCCACTAGGGCAATAATCCTGCAAGGGATTGGAGTAGGTAAACCAGCTGTAAAATGGGCACTGGGAGAATAGATAATTGACGACTAATTTTAGTACACTCTTTTGATGAAATACTATATCACAGAGAGTACCTTGGCAGTATGAATGGCTCTGCAATTGTCTGTATTGACAGGATTGACCTAGTTTGAGATGTGACCTCTGAGTTGACCCCCTGGGTATGTCTGCACTGTGGTCTCACACCATGCAATTTATATCAAGTCGTTTGCTTACAAAATAACACGTATTGAGGCAAACAATTCAGGTAGATATGATATCACCATCCCCCCTATTGGGTTGTGTGAAAGCGCAACGGAGAAGCAGGCAGTCGAAGGGTGAAGCTGATGTTAAAAAGTCTATAGAATAGCACGCGCTTATTGGCTGCTGAGGCGAGGTATAAAGAGCCGCAGTGTCACTGACTGCAGGCACCGCTGAGGATCAGATGTTAGAACGATACAAAAGAGGACATTTTTCTTGGGTTTTTGTGTTTTAAGGTTCAATTTGTAATATTTTCTGATTTATAATCAATATGAAGGAAAGGAGAAATACGCAACCATTAGTGGTGAGATGTAAACTGGTTCTTGTTGGGGAGGTTCAATGCGGAAAAACGGCGATGTTGCAGGTCCTAGCCAAGGACTGTTATCCAGAGGTATGCGAATATTTATGTCATGCTTATGGTTACTTGGACAAAATGTGCATATCACCGAAATCAGCACTGTATATTCTGCAATTCTACTTCGTAATCAGTACTGATCTATTTTAGACATGTATCTACGCTACAGACATATCAGATTAAACCTACGAATGAACAGAATATGGGAAATCAGACAAGCCCATTGGCTGTTCTACAGTATTCCTGCGCATTTCCTATACTACATGTTGAATTTGTGCGCGTTTTGCCATCACTTCTAATAGCTGTGATATTTCATTTTTCGAATAAAGCAATATTTTAATGGTGATCCTAGTAAACAGGCTATTATACATACATTGTGAGCCTCTAGATAGGCTTTTGATACAAGCGAGCACATTAAAGTAAATGTTTTTCATTCATTAAAATTCACCGTATGTGGCTCATGATTATGTATTTAAATGAATTAATTTACATGAAAGATAGGAGCAAGACATTGATTGATGCTTATTTTTAATACATCACATTACTATCTGGCTGGATTGTTGTTTATGCTCTTGGTGACTGAATTTCATTAACACCATGTTACTAATTGCGCTTCAGACCTACGTGCCCACGGTATTTGAGAACTACACAGCATGTCTGGAGCTGGAGGAGCAACGTGTGGAGCTCAGTCTGTGGGATACATCAGGTAAGATGCTCAGAGATTCTCTGTCTAATGTAAGGCCTGCAGCACTGGAGCCTGAAATATGCTCTTTGATCTTTGAGAAGCAGGATGAACCTCCCTTACAGGTTCAGTGTGTAAAGCAGCAGCAGTCTTATATCGTCTGGGTCCTTTACTCATTTTGGCCCTTGGTTAGTTTTGTTGGTTCTAGTTTGCATCTGTGCGTAAATGAGCCTGCATGTACTGCATGGCTAAATTAATGCAGATGTGAACACAATTGGCGGGGCAGGCTAACTAACTATGTTGCATCCCATTATTAACATGATTTGTAACAGAAATCAATGTTGGCCTCAGATTTTTACTAAATAATAAATTGCTTTAAGAGGGAAGACAGAGTGTGCTCAAGCAATTGGCGCCCCATTTCATTACGTTGTGTGGTGACAAACGGGCAAGAACAATAACATTTATCTAGTGTGTAGTTATTATGTTTTATGAATTAGTATTATGAATATTGTGTTACCAAAAACTGTTTTATTATTGATTAATCGGTATACTCGTGGTCTCACCCATTTATGGGATAGCGCTGTGACTAGAGTGCAGAAATGTAGTCCAGCCAACTCTATCAGCTATGTTAAATATGTGTAACAGTAGGTCAGGTTAGTTGAGTGTATGTGTAAGCCATTTATTTTGGCAAGTAATCTGCAAAGGCCTTATGCAAGAGACCCAGTTGTACCACAGCAGAAGATTATGACGTTTTGACCACAACTACCTTCTACTTGTAATTTTATCTCCATGAGCCAAATGAAACAGGTAATCTGAAAAATTCTCAATGTAATTTTGTGTCTGGTCTAAATCCTGGCTTTGAAATCCCCAGGCTCTTTGATCTGGTTTATGGGAGTGGTGTGGTACCTGGAAGACAGCAGCAGAATCACAGTAGGAATGGGGTTTATGGGAATGGGAGCTGGAACATAGCAGACTCACTAAGGCGTTGTAGTAGCCTGCAATTGTCAACCTGAATGCCAACCTGATGCAGGCAACCATAGCATGTAGTGTAAATGATTAAATAAATTGGTATTCTTTTTTAAAGCTCCAGTGTGGCCCAACAGTATAACAACTGAGTATCTTCCCCTTTCCAACTCACCCACACAAACACTGACGCAGAGGCTTGAAGTTGTTCTCCAATATTAGATTAGCAGGCCATATTTACAGATTATGTTTATTTTTCATTTATTTATCTTTTTTTTCTCTCTCGCCCTCTTATAAACCCATGTTTTTCTTTACTGATAGTTGTGTCTCACTCCCACTGTCCTATCTGTTTTATATAGAGGTGGCTAGTTCAGGCCAACCGCTGGTCATGCTACACAGTTTCCCCCCTCATTGTAATCTGCACTAATTGCGTGAGTTGTGCTCCTGCCATTCGCCCCTTACCATGCTGAGTGAGTCTCCTCATTATCCCAGCTCCTCTCCATTGATTAGACTGACCTCATCTCCGGGGCCTGTGGCAGGCGGCTCTCTCTGAAGCTCCGCGAGGATTTACACACCAAAATCAATCCAGTGGTTTTAATCAGGCCCGGCCCGTTGGTCACGCCGGAGGAAGCAGGGCGCAAGAGAGGGGGCCCGCCTCGCACTTAGCTAACACTGTCTAGAGGGTTGTAACTCATGAATAGTGAATTATGAAGCTTGTTCAATTGTTGGGGAGTAATTTATACCAATATAAATGGGGTTGCTGATGCAAGGCTTTATGTTTTAAGATTTATAGGATAACTACTTGTATGGTAGGGAAATTAGATTGATTCGTTGCAAACTGATTGCCAATACCCAATAGATCTGATGAAACGATTTGTTGATTATTTAATGATCCCATATCAACTACACTTTGTAAAGATTAAACAGTGGGTGAATCAAATTATAAGGGCTTTCCACAAGATAAAAGGGTGAGTTTATAAGGATGAAGCGACGGATAGGTTATTGATAGAGAACAAAGAGTGTTTTCTTTTTTTTTTACAGGGATTGGCCGCGAGTACACTTAGTTAGCTCCCGTTCCCTGGCCCTCGGGGGGGGGGGGCGACTAGACTCCTCTCATCCCCGTATCTGTCTCATGCTATCTTTGGATCATTCGTCCCACTGCCCTCTGCATCAATCCTGTTTCAGACGAACCCCCTTTGGGTGCAGTCGAGACACGTCGCTCAATCAATGTAAATCAAACTTACGCAAACATACAGAAAAGCATTGGCCCCTTCCCCCAACTGTATGCTCCTACATGAGAGCTATCCTCTGATGTCAAGCATGCATCCACAATGGCCCAGTTTCCCTCGCCCCTTACCCCTCCAGGCACCAAAACACTGATAGAAATGGAGTAGAGTGCAGCTAAAGGAATTTGTAGTACATGTCTTTTATCTTCCTCCTCCTCCATCGTCAGCCCCCAATACCCCCCGCCCCCGTCCGTGTTTCATGCCTCAGAAACTCTCCATCTGTTGAAGGGAGGCAGACACTCCAGCTTGTTGTTGAGAGAGAGGGTAACATGTGGACCATAGTTAGGAGCGGTGCAGTGGTCCGTCCCTCTCGCCTCCGTGGCGCGTTGGCAAAGTAGAGGGAAAGAGAGAGAAAGTTCTGGAGTGATGTCAGACCGCAGGGGGTGAAGGATTAAGGCTGGTGGAGGGCTTTCCGGTACCTGACACGGTTGAAACCACACTACTACCTACCTCTGCTGCCCTTTCTTTTTCTCCTTTTGAAAGACTTGCATGTGATATTATAGAAAGTCTGAAATATATTGCCGTTTTATGCGTTGATAAACTCTTGGGGCCAGTTTCCCGAACATAGATGAAGCCTAGTTCTAGACTACATCTCACTGTCAATGGAGATTCTTCGTAAGTTTACATCCAACAGGTCATAGATTTTGACCCCCGCCTTCCCCTATTCTTCCTGGTTAGGTGACTCATTTGTCAGCTTTAATTAATTGAAATAACTCTTCAGTCCCTTGTGTGCCTGGTCATCAATTGGTGCATTTAGATCAGTGGCCATTTAATGCAGACTCACACCCCATACCGTGATTTTCTTGTGTGGGGGAGACAGCCTCTGGAGGCTCTTAATCTTCACTGAGACATAAGCTACCTATGTCCCTCTCTATCTACGCGCTGAGGTCACTTTCCCTGTGCCTGCTGCTGTTTCCACGATAGCATCATTCTATTCTGGGATGTTCTCATTGTTAGAGATAGTTCTGGCAGGTGACAGGCCAATGAACCAGCCATCATTAGCTATTCGCAGAAGCTGCGTTTTGATTTGATGTATTATTGACGACAGAAACCAAGGCATATAATCTGCCTGCACCGAAGGTTTTTTTTTAAAACCAAGACAGAGTTGTGGTGCGGCAGGCACATCCTTTTGTCTTTTAAGATTTGTTGCCCCTTTACATTCTCCTAGACATCAAACCCTACGAAATTCTAGCACAGCTTGTCATTATTCCGTTCACGAGTCTCGGCAGCTGGAAACTCAATTTTACCCTTTGATAATGTAGAAAATCATTTACTATTTATGAACAAACTGCTGTTGCTTGTGGTCCTTTTCCATGGTGGTGCCATGAACATCATTTGTGTTTACTACATGGTTACTTTGTGTATTATCTAAGTATCATGTTGTCCTGGCTCCGATCTATAACAGTGAGTGACAGGACTATTGAGATTCATAAGAAATCAAAATCAGCATCGTAGCCCGACACCCCTCACCTTTGATCATATGATATAGGATGGGATTCACCCCACATCTTATCACAAAGGGAGCCATTCGACTCTGTCTGTCTGTGTGTGTGTGTGTGTTTATTTGTGCATGTGTGCTCATGTGTGTGATTATGCGTGTGACGCTTCCTGACTCCTGACTCTGCCAAGCAGAGGAATGTCCCCGGCAGTGGGAGGGTTTGCATCAGGTGGGGTAAAATGATTGATTGGCATTTAAGGCCAGCCTTTATGGAGGAGTGGGAGGAATGTCTGATGTAGATGGTGGATTCCAAGGCTGTTGCTGTGGTAACAGAGGGACTTGAGGTATTGCGCACGAGCGGAGGACTTTGGGGGTGTGGGGCGAGGGGGGGTGGGGGGGTGGCTTACTTAAGGATTCCGAGCATGAGTGGGAGCGTCTGCCTTCCCCAAGCCCCACTGTTCCACTTGCGTAATCCACTGCTAAAAAAGATCAATGAGGATTTAGTGCTCGATTGTCATCTTCTCCCCCCGTGAAATGCCAATAGAGGGTGAGGAGCAGGGAAAGGAGCAGTTTCAGGGACACCAAAGTAAGGCTCAGCATGAGAAGTGATGCCTATCACAGTTAATCCCTGCCCTTTATTTCATTGCTTGCGCTCCCTCATTCTGTCGCTTGCTCTCTCTCTCTCTCTCTCTCTCTCTCTCTCTCTCTGTCATTCCTCTCTCTCATGTAATAAAAAGAACAAGTCTTTATATGTGTAGCACACTTTTGTTACATCGTTACAAAGGGCTTTATAAGTGCAATGCGGTACTTGGGTCGCTATCTGCATGCTGTGCTGTCTTTTCTCTCTGTTAAATATCTGTTGTCTCTCCCATTGTCTAGGCTCTCCATACTACGACAACGTAAGGCCACTGTGCTACAGCGACTCGGATGCAGTGCTTTTGTGCTTTGACATTAGCCGCCCGGATACAGTTGATAGTGGTCTCAAGAAGGTAATGACCAACAGTGAAAAGAATTGCACCGGCTCTTTCTCTGTTCTTATGTTAATTGCGGCCGTTCTATCCAATACTCAGCTTCCTATTAATTAACCCAGTAGTCATTCTAACAATATAGAATCTCGTGCATATTATGAAAGGGAACTATACTATTACTAATTGTTGTTATGCTGATGATACAATTAGCATAACAAATCTATCTCAACTGAATTTTCTCTTTGTGTGAAGTGGAAGACTGAGATACTGGACTTCTGCCCCAGCACACGAATCCTTCTGATTGGCTGCAAGACGGATCTGCGAACTGATGTCTGCACGTTGATGGAGCTATCCAATCAGAAACAGACTCCTATTACCCATGAGCAGGTTAGACTCACCATTTCACTAAAGTAAACTGAATGTTTATATATATTTTTAAATATACCCCCCCCCCCCCGTATTTTTTATGGAGTGATTTTTATCGTTATTTTTGTTATGATTATATTTACGTAAATGAATGACACGCTAGTATTTATATTGGGGTCTGTGGTCTGTGAATGACCCTTTCCTCCTTCCCTCTGTTGCGCCACAGGGTTCTGCTATGGCCAAGCAGCTCGGTGCTGAGGCCTACCTTGAGTGTTCCGCCTTCACCTCCGAGAAGAGCATCCACAGTGTGTTCCGCACCGCCGCTCTGGCCTGCATCAACAAGCTGCAGCCACTGCCCAAGCCAAGCCCCACCCGCCGCCTCTCCAAGAGACTCCTCCACCTGCCCAGCAAATCCGAGCTGCTCTCCTCCACCTTCAAGAAGGAGAAGGCCAAAAGCTGCTCAGTCATGTGAATGGCAGTTCCTGGTTGGCGCTCCCACATGCAGCATCCAGCCCCCTGTCTCTTTAGCCTCGGGGAAGGGGGGGTGGGCTCGATGGCTTCGTCAGAGAAGGGCTCCATGCTGAATCCTTCCTCACCCCCCCTGGAAATATATCGCCCATCAGAACAGGTAGACACCCTGCTGTCCACTTGCTCCTGAACTCTTGAGTGCATATCCATCTTTTTCAGTACCGCTATCTTTTTTTTCTTTATACAAAAGGAGAATCAAGGTTTGATCATCAAGCTATCATTTTTATTACCCGTTAGCTATGCCACCTTAGTGGGTGACATACGTTCGATCAATATCAAGGCACATGTTTTGTCCAATAGTTTACTATTCTGTTGCAAATGCCACACTGACAATTCAATTCCAAATTTTTTTTAAACAGTTGTCAAGCATTAAATTATTAGACATTTCAGAAAATAAATGTCTATTCCTCTTACTTTGACCTGATTGCTTTGAAATAGTAAGTGGCTGGTATCCCCATTTTGGCGCGGTAAATATAAAAATATAAAAGTGCAGGGATTGAAGTGGGATCAGTAAGTGTAAGAGCTATTTCACAGAGCGCTACTCCATGTCACATTGTCTCAATTGTGATGAAAGCATAGAGAGGGGGATAAGTGTTCAAATTGTGGACTGCTGAGCAGGCCTGGATTGATGGTTGAGGCTACAATAGGAAGCATAGCTTCCCCATTGAGGACCAAGTTAGAGATGATTTGTATAAAAATAGGACTCTTTGTCTTAAAGCTAGGGGGAAAAAACGGAACACAAAAAAAAACTAGTGGGACTTTCAGTGTAAGAGGAACTGTAAAATCCCTTTATTTGATATGTTGGGTTTGATGGAGAGACGAGAAAACTCTTCCTTGGAGAGTAGAAAATGCGCTTTTATTGTGACTAGGGGTTTACAGGCACGTGCTTATTGTAGAGCTGTCAAAGTGCTGTTAGCTTAATTAAACCTGGTTATTGATGCTAGCTTTCGACTCATGTGGACCTCTGTGAACATAGGGGAAGTGTCTCTATTACAACATATGAGCAGTGGCAGTGGGACTGAATACATTGAGGGGGAATCAAATTTCCCTTTTCCTTTGGAATGGAGGTGTAGCATCACATTATTGGTACTGTGATTAGCAGCAGTGCTCAGTATGCAGTATTTAAAAAATGCCTTTGTATCATGTTTCCCAAGTTTATTCCATGTTTTGGTTCATACATTATGTTTTTAACAATTCAAATGTAGCACTCCCAATATCCCTACTTACTCTTCCAAGATGTTTCTCGTTTTTTCTGTTGACCTCCAATAAGCAGCACTTACAGTATATTATTGACAATAACTCAATGTATTGCTAAAATCTGACCCTTTGAGCTTTAATCTTTGGCTTCATGGTTATATGTGTGTGCAGCATCAACTTCTATGCTTTTATCCATAAAGCAATAACGATGCTTGTAATGCAAAGTAAACTGTGTGGCAATAATAATACAGCCCTCTGATTGATATCATGCTAAACACACTCATTGACATATACTGTATCTTATGGCAAATTACACGAAATGTACCATCTTAGCTGTACAAAAAACCTGCTGTTATGATTGGTGTTGCTCCTTCTTGTCCTTCTCAGTAGCTATTGATGTGTAAAGTTATTGTGTCTTTTTATTTGGAGAATGAAGGGTAAGATGCTATTTAAACTTGCAAACCTGTTATACATTCTGAGTAATCATTTTGGGGAAAGGTATCAAGAGAATACGTTAGTAATGGTCAATACCTTTAATGACAGCTAAAAGTGGTACAATGCCAAACAAAATAAGCTTTTTACATTGGAAATGGGAATTGGAACATGTCTACCATGGTGAAAAGGGCTAGGAAGAAAATAAGAAATGTTTGCGGTGTTAGAGTAGAACAAGGAATCAAATGCACAGGCTGGCCCTGTCCAAAGAACGTTATTTTTTCACAGTGTTTTCGTTGTTAATGGTTTCAAAATATTTCTTTCTCCATACATTTTGTAATGAGTTATACTGCTGTTGTTGTATCTTCCTTGAAATGTGTTTTGTTTTTTGTGGTGCATTGGACTGTTTGGAAGTCAAACAAACCTGAAGTGCTTATTTTCACAAAGGCTTCCAGCCCCATGGCCACTTGCTGAATCTCTCAGTATCGCCTAGCAACAGTTCAACGTAGGAAATTAAGTGTGGCTTTTGGGTTGGTCGGCCAAAAATGAAGGCGGGCTCACAAGAGTCATATCCACATCCATTGTAGCTCCAGATGTGCTTCTCTTGCCAGGCTTGATAAAAATTCCAAATCATTTTCTTTGGGTCATTGGGTGTATGGCTTAAGCCTTTCACCAGGAGAGTAGAGGTAGCTCATGCTCATAAGCTCATGGGTTAATATGCAGCCCTTTTGTTGTACAGTCAGTGTGTAGTACTCTGGTGCATTCAAACTACTAAGCATGTCCTATTGTATGATTATACATAGGGTATATTTTTTAAACATCTGTAAGACCGTAATTTGACTGGCAATCGAGGACAAAAATATAATGTTGATGTGATTATTTATTTGGTAGCTATTTTTTTCTTTTTTATGTTTTAAAATCGATTTTGGACCTTCAACTTTATCTCTTGTTCTTTATGCTGTGTTAATAAAAGCTTGCCCTGTCTTGTACCAATGATTTGCTGTTGCCCCTTTAATTAATTAACACTATTGATTTGGCCAACCAATCTGGGAAACACCCTATTTTGTCTGTTTTGAATTGCACCAAATCTCCATAGAATGCCTCTATATCCTATGCTCTCTAAAGATCAAAGTGTTAAGATCAAAGAACAAATGTGATTCAAGCTGCGTGTCAGTTGCATCATCCCTACCAAAGCCTAGGCGCTTAACTTGGCAACTGTCTGTGCATGTATGATCAAAACAGGGGCGGCAATTGTGCTTCAATGATATTGACATGGTCAAAACGTGCAAGGTGAAGGCTTTCCTGTCAATCAATGTCGGCATTGACCATGATATTGGCAGACACTTGCAAGGCTCTCTTAAAAGTGCTATTGCTCCTAATGATGTCCTTATAGCGGCTTCATGCGAGGTGCTGTGTGCATACTGAGCAGCTCCCTTTAATGATCAAGCACATTAACTCCAGCAGCATTGTCACTCCTCACTAGTTTAAATTGACACAAAGGTCACTCACAGGGAGATTCAGGGAATCAACGAGAAGACGGAGCTTGAGTTGCTATGATGGAATGTTTTCTACTGGAATAACGGTATTACGTGAAAAATCTATAGATTGTGTAATGTCAGAAATCCCTGCTAGTCGTAAGCTAGTTGTAACAACTGTTATCCACTTTATTTGCAAAAACTAAAACTGTGTAGTGTCATCTTGATATCTGGCGATTTAATATTTTCCTTTTTATTACTTCTTAGCATGATAATATTTTTCATGGCTAGCCCACCAACATCCCGGCAGTCTGTTTAAAATCTCCACCTCTTCCCGTCTTCAGAGGGCCACAAGGCTGCTGATGACATCTGTCTCTAATCACCACAGCTGGGCAGGTGGGAGCAGGCCACTTGGCGGCAGCTGTTTGGGTGTCTAAGATAAGCCTGATGCCAACAGACATGAGGCAAAGGTGACAGCCCACCAACCCGATCCTGTACTGGCTCCTCCGTCAGCGGACCCATGGCGATGACTAGTGTGAATCTCTTCTAAAGACGATGTGCAGTAAGTAAAATCTGAGAGGGAAATCCACCTTAATGATTCTAAACCAGCAGCGGAGATAAGAGTTATTGTAGCTTTGAATTGATTGCGCATTGACTTTGTCAGGGGAGGCCATGCTTTGTGTTGACCAAATAGATGAGCAGTCCCTCTCTCTCTACCATCTGTAGAATTTCTTTTTTCTTTTACACAGTGACCTATTTAAAAGGGTCATTGCTTACAAATTAGCGGTTATGGGGTTTCAAGCTTGACACAAACAGCAAGAATAAAAAAAGAAAGTGGTGTAGCCAAGTTCATCTGAAGAATACCCCTCTTTACGAAAGCAATTCTGATTTGTAAAATTTTCTCAATTTTTAACATACTATCCTTCAATGCATTGTTCATTTAGAACAGAGACTTGTGACCACGTGTCCATTGACTTTAACATAATCTAATTTCAGAGTCAAAATTTTATTTAAACAAATCTTGGAAGTTTTGAGTTCATAGATACATGGTGAGCCTTCAAACATTTCAGAATCCCAAATTCTATTAACATTAGGGTCAAGAGATTTAGTGCAGGTTTGGTCTAAAAGCAAGGCAAAGACTTTTGGAAAATCCACTCTTATCACTTGAAATCACCTCAAATAATCGAATAAAAACATCACATGAGTTATTTTCTCCTCTTCTCTCACCTCTATGTGGCCCTCGGAAGACTGTAAGCTAGTTAAAGGATGATGTAAGGTTAACAAAGCTAGCAGACCCAAGGTCCCATCAGTTCATAGCCAGACTGTCACAGTCTCAGGCTGCAATCCAAGAGGTATGTTAAGCAAGAGGTCTGCGACATAGACTCTGGTCAGTCAATTGTGTGACCCTTTACCAGTGGTATCGTCCACTTTAACACCTAAAGTGAACAAGGTGTCGCAGGGCAAACACGCTGGGTGTGGGGGCATGCATGTAAATGGTGTACATACGTCAGCAGTCACAGTAAATTAGGCTAACATCTGGTCAGCCACATAGACTTACATTGCTCACTCAGCCATGCACCCCCCCCTCCCCTCCCCCCAAGGGCAAAGTTGAGGGGAATTGGCATCTTTGCACAGTGCACAAAGGTTTGCCAGATCAGCCGTACAATCGGAAGGATGGTCAGAAGATAATAAATACATGATATACCTTTTGATAAAATGTATAATTACAACATAGAAAAAAATTGTGCAAATGCAAATAGTAAGGCATCTGTAACAACCCCTTTAAAGGACAACTGCATCCATGTGAGTATACCATTTCGGTGAAAGTTTTACTGTTCTGTACACTAAAAAATACATTTACATGAGTGGAAGCAGTATCCCCTTCCTCTACTGGACAAAAGGGTCTGGTCAGGGTGAGGTCAGATGCGTGAACGCAAAGAATGACCAAATAGTTCTTAGTGCTGTTGTGTAGTGTATTCTCTCTGTTCAGGCTACATAGATACAGTTTTTGCAACAAAGAAAAAAGGACACGGCAAGGGACATTAATGCAATGCGATCCAGTGAATTTTTTTGTATACACATAAACAGTAGATTGTGTATTTATCGCCACACACGTTTGCATAAGAAGGGAATGTTATTGTCTTCTGATTACTGATGAGCTTTCTGCTCCTGCACAGCGCTCACAGACACTCTCTTGCGCTCGAACACAGACAGGCTCACACACTCCACATGAACACACCACCACTATCTCTACAACTGCCGCAGTGCAGGGCCAGGCCAGCACATCCAAAGCCATCAATTTCCAATTCAGACCGTTTCTCTCATAAAGGAGCACTAAAATGGGTTCAACCAAGCATGATAGCAGCACCATTACATGTCCTTTGTGCTCACAATGCCTCTGCCACTTCCACATACGACTCTGTGAAAGTACCTTTTAAAAAAAATCACATAATGGTGAGAATCGGATCAACATCTGAACTGGTAATACAAGACTCTATGCCTTATGTAAAGCCCATGGCTTTTTACATGGCGATTATATTATAAGGAATGGGACAGAAAAACATGTTTGCAATATGGTCAACCAAGTCAAGTACACATAGATGTTGTAGGGTGACTGACTTGCTACTTCTTGTGTGTAAATTACTCTTTATCAATTTTGGTAGATTATCAATTAATTCATAAATTAATAATCGATCAAGGTGATAAAGGGTAATTACCTACTATACGGAGCACCACCACACAGAATTTAGCAAAGGCTAAGCACGGCTCGGCGGGAAACCGAATCCATTTAGCATTAATTTAATAATCTAATAGTTGATGTTTTAGTTTTAATTCTGAAGCCGTGTAGTTCTGTGTTACGAGTATAACTGATTGTATGAAACGAAGCGACACAGCTCGGTTTAAATGCATAACAATTCTATTTATTTACTGGTCTAAAAAACACATGAAAATTACGGTACTACAAAGAATGACAAAATGATGATATTGATAAACTAAAATGATTAGTATCTAAACATACACAGTGTAACTGTTAAAATATTGACAAATTATGGTAAAAACAACACAGCAGAAATTGTCTAAGCTTTAGCATCAAAACGCTCAATGTAACAAAAAGTGGGCTTTACGTTACTTTGAGAAGATAGGTGGCGTTGTGTGGAAAAAGGAGTGAATTTTGATTATCGGCCTGACGGTTGGGACTGGATCGAGAAGCGGTCTGTGGTTTTAGTGGTAAAGTTCTGAAACGGAGCCAGGTGTGTGAAGTTGGAGAGTTCTGGACAATAGTTGTTTGAATAGAGATGGAAAGTCCGTTGAGTTAGTAGTGCGGTTTGAAACTTGGGTTTTCTTTGCTCTTGTCATGACCTCGTGGAATGAGAACAAAGGGGCGCTGGTTCAGTTTGGTGATCCAGCGATCCTACAACTCACGTAGATTTGGTTAAAACTCTGCATCGTTTGAATAAACTTTGGAAGTTGTGCGGTGGTTCCATAAAGGTTTATTTGCTCTGGAATGGTAAAGTTAAGTTCAAATGTGTTGATAGGGTTTTCGGGCCTGTCCTGAGGTCCAAGGCCTAAATCCTTTGTTCAAAGAGTCGTCCGTGGAGCGTGGTTCAAGCGAAGTGGGGGTGTAATTTTTATCTGTAAGCAGAACCGAGGCCGCTGACCAGGTTCTTGCAGATGTAAAAAGCAAAACTTTCCTGATTGAGACCCTATTTATTTGAAGGATGGAAAGGAGGAACCAAAAGGTGGCTGGGGTCACCTGATTGGCCAGAGGCCAGTGGACAGAGGTGTTTCTTATCTCACTGTATGAGATAATGGTTGCCAGCTTGCTTAGCTCAAATCATTTTCTTTCTATTTATACCTATATGCCTATATCCTATATGAGAGGAACCGGCTGGCCCCCGTTGAGTGTTCACTAGGGCCATTTGGGCCTGTTCCTTTGATCTTAACCAGAGAGGGGGGAAGATTCTGTGACTGGTTTCCCTACAATGTAGACAAATTATCCTTGTTTTATTTCATGTTTATGTATAATGTATAAACTGCACATTTATCTTCTCTAGATGGCGAAATGTAAAAACAAAGAAACAAAAAAATACTTTTATTATTGCTAACAATGTTTTAGAAAGAATGTGAGGGGTAATGTATGAGCAACCAAAATGTGCACCAAAATACAAATAGAACTTTCTAACATCGTACATCTATTACAAGCACAAAAAGAGAACACACATCCAGCCATGCAGTCAAGTGCTCCCCACAACTTGGTGTCATCACCAGGCAACAGCACACAAAGGCTGTGGCGTGCTCTGATGTGCATAATGTGACAGTGTCTGAGCATGAGAGAGCTAGGAGGAGTGCATAGATGCAGTGTGAACGCACACACACAACCTGACCCTGTGGGTTTGGCAGCAATCCATATCCTGTGTGTGTGCATGTGTGTGTCTCTGTCTGTGTGTTTGTGCGTGCGCAAGCCAAACAACATTTAGGGCTTCGGGACAGCGCTCCCAACCCAACACTGCTCTCTCAACTGCACCAGTGGAGAAATAAGTAGAGACCATTGCATGTCCTCTGATAATTCAAATGCTAGATTAGGTCAGCTGAGCGTCAGCACTGGTGATTACTCTGCCCTGTGTCTCTTTCTCATATCCCGCCAGCCTCATTTAGTTAATTGCCATGTGCAGACACCCTGTTTTGGTTGCACACTCGACTATTGTCCAAATCTAATGACCATTAGAAGGTTTCATCTATCTATTAATATAGATGTGCTATTTGAAATTTGATTCAAACGTTTGACCGCAGGGGATTATATGGAAATAGATTCCTCTGGAGAAATCTCATCGTAATCAACTTTGCTTCAGTGTGTGTTTTCCCCTGGTAGTACGAAGGGGAGTTGCAGGGTGGGAGGATGGGAAAGTGACAAAGGGAGATGCAGGGCACTGCAGGCACCACTGTCTGCCCAGCTTTGTTCTTGACACTATGCTAAAGGAAACCATGGCTACGTGCTACATGGGTATGTGCCTTTGTGAAGTGAGGGAGCGTGAGGCGTGTGTTTATAGCTTCCGTCCCCTTGGACTGAAGATACACACATGCACCACAAAGTGAGCAGAATGTACAGAGTGGGCATTAGAAAGGGGAAAAGAAAGGGAGACAAGAATAAAGAACCCTGGGATGTGACATTAAATCAAAGTGACAGGGAAACAGTAAATACGTTCTACAGAATGTGCTCAACTGGGAAACAATGCAAGTAGCCAATGAATATTAAATTTTTACAACTTCATTTTAAACAGGGGTTTCAACCAAGGCCGTAGCTATAGAGGGGTTGGGGTGTGGGGTGGACAGCATTGGGGGGTGGACCAATTCTGTTTGAAATGATTCTAAAATATTTTGCCTGGGGCCCCCCAGAGTCTAGGAGCACCACTGAATTGACCACTTTGTATGCAAAATATTATTTGTTTACACAGTTACAACGCAAGATGACGTATTGAGGTTGACGTTAGAACTGTGATACAGCCTACGTAACACTCACATAATATTCTAGTTTTCCATTATTATAATTACGGCCCTGGTTTCAGTCACAGTCTACTGTAATTTTTCTATCAGGGTGACAAACAGAGAACTGCTGTGTCTCATACCTACAGGTGTGCCTGTCAAGTATGAGGACAAAATTAATTTGTTTGGCTAGGGTTGAGGCCTTGTGATTTTCTACAGGTCTCTGCTTTTCAGTAGATGCCGCAGAGTTTTGTTGTCATGACAACATCCGCTAACGTAGTAGCGTAACCAGGAATTCATTGTAGGTGGGCCTGCAAAAAATTGAGTGGGCCCAGTACCAATCACACTGAGCAAGCTCTAAAAATCAAAACAGGATGTAGAACATATTCACAAATACACACGCAAGATACATTTAGCATAAGAATTCTCAGCATTTAACATAGCTCCTATCCACACTAGAATGGCGATTCAATGCACATTAATGTTAATTAAGAAATCGGGCAGGCGATTTCAAGCTTCACATTTTCTTATTGGCCACAGACCCAGCTGCAGCACCATAAACAAATAATGACAGGTTAACGTGTAGATTGTCAAAATATCCTGAAATGTGATTGGTTCAGCCAACCTTGTCCCACATTGGGTTCTCATTCACCTCAAATGTATGCATAAAGAAGGCAATCTGATTGGGTGGGCATGGATGCCCAGTGGGTGGGCCTGGGCCCATCCAGGCTCGACCATTGTTACACAACTGCATTAAAGTGTAATAATAGCATATATTGAATTGTCCTACACAGTAGAGAGGACAGACAAAGTGGTTGGTGCACAAGTCTCTACCTCCAGGTACACACAACAAAATTATACATTTTTAAAGGTCTACATTAATATCACATATAAGGTGCGTTTTAGATGAAACATTCAGAGTAGAATGTGGATAGGAGAGATAACGGAATTGGGGGTAACTTGAACCAACTAGTAGGGATAATTATACTATTTGAAATGGTTACAATCAAAACAAAACAAACAACTCTTATGAAATTGCTTAAAATTTGACATTACTCCATCAATAAATTGATAAATGATCATGGGTCAGAAGAAGCATTTTATTTCTATGGCACATTAGATCCATTACTTCGGAAATTAGGTGTGTTTTGATTTAAAAGAGGCAGACTGTTATGAATAATTGACTGGACAAAAAATTACATACTGCTATTACAGATGACAGTGTCTGCTGTTCCTACTGTAAATACAGCTCGGATTGGCCACAAAGTTGAGATGTGAGCAGCTCCTGCCTTTCTCTATAACGATTATTTGATACAACTCTACTACAAACTATTTTGGACAAGAGATATGTGTAGCCAGTAAGTTTTTTTTCCTTCTAAAAACATAAAGATACCAAAATCAGGACAAAAGTTTAAATTGTCATGCCTTATTTAGCAGGGTAATTTAAAAATGATGTGTACCTTACAGTATCTTTCAAATGTGGACTTTTTTAATCTTCCTGATTCCATTGTTGCCCTTTCAAAATTCATGTGACTGAAAGTTCCTGGACATCGGCTCCCTACAGGCAACTAATTTGGCCAACTACTTGATTAAGGGTATCCACCTATTGACAAACATTTACACTTACAAACACTCTCTTTTAGTATAAATGATGGAAACCCCAGATTAGGATGTCATGACAGTAGCAGAGCAACATCTTATAGATAAAAGACACTTTAACATCGAAGGTGGAACAGAGACACACAATAGGAACAAAGGGCTTTAACACTATACCTAGATTAGGGGAGATGATTGTGTTGCTGAGTTACATGCCCAGCTTATCTTCCTGGAAATATTTCTTTAATTCAGGTCACACATTTTGTTGAAAATGAACCTCATAATGAATTGACAAAGCCTCGACCCTCTTCTGTCATTGAAAGATACCTCTCATTTGCATCTACTGAATGAGGGCTGTTGCATCACCAGTAGAGCACAGTATGAACTGTCCATTAAGCAAACTGTCACAGTATGCAACAATGTTGAAGGTGAGGCTGGGGCGAGTATATTAGATACAATAAATCTTACACTGATCACTTCCTATGTGATTTCTTTCTGTGTCACCATGAATCTGAAGAAAAGCTATACAGCTCAGTTTTTTTCATTAGGATTAATAACAACTTAATAAAAAAATGTTTCACCTGTTGCCAGATTGGTCATTTTAAATCACTCTCTCACTAAGGAAGAATGATAGTGATGCTATCCTCATATTGTAAAGATTTTGGCCATCATTAATAAAGAACAGCTTGAGCAGAGCCTCCAATCTGTCTTGCAGATAACCCAGCCAAAAGCCCAATAGCTGCCAGCTTTGCTCTTGTGCCCTGTTGGTGAAAGTAAGTCGGTAAATCTGTCAGCATTACTAAGAAAAGCAGAGGGTCTGTTCTGCTAAATCAGGCATACAAAAAGCCATGTCGCTGAGGCTATGAATCAGAGAACAGAATGTGAGAAACAGCCCTCACACGTAAACACACACACACACACACACACACATATAAATATAGATACAGGCAGCATAAAAGGAACACATACACAGATGCATTCATGCATGTATGCACACACAGATGCAGCCAAGGACAAAGAGAGGAGACAAAGGGTGCTAGAACACACAAGTACCTAGACACACACACACACACACACACGCACACCACACACACACACACACTGACATCTTTGCAGTTATTTTCTTAAGTCAACAGCATGAGGCATATTGTTAAAGGATGTCATTGCTGTGGGCCCATGCTAATTAATAGAGAGTGTAAGGAGAAGCAGGCAGGGTAGAAAGGGAATGGCATCCCAGTTCAGGCATCATCAGTCTGCCTCTGACCACACAGCACAGTCAACCTAATACAAAAATTCTCATTGTTTCCATTAAGGGCATGGATAAGATATTCCGCCTGTCTTGATTTTAAAAGTATACAACAGTGATCCATATCTTTGAGTTTCAAAGCTTCTTAACGCATGTCGGACAATCTCAAACTCATTACAGTGAAAGAGATCAATAAAGAGAATAATGCCCCGTATCCAGATTTGGATAAAACTGCTTGCTTCTGACAGAAAACTCATAATTTATGACTGTTGGAGGCCACGTGTTCTTTGGAATATCAATGCTGCAGAATTCTTTTTGTACCCTTCCCCAGATCTTTTTCTTGAAACAATCGCACCTCAGAGGTCTACAGAGAATTCCTTCGACTTCATGGCTTGGTGTTTGCTCTGGTGCGCAGGTAGATTCTAATCAGGTTGTACAATAATCTCAAGGATGATAAATGGAAACAGGACGCACCTGAGCTCAACTTTACTTTGATACTATTGTTCATGAATTACTAACAAAGAAACTGGAGAGATATGGTATTAGAGGGATAGCATACTAATTGCTAAGACGTTGCCTTGATGATGTACAAATAAATAAGGTTGAATCTGATTTGCTGGATGTTACTTGTGGGGTTCCACAAGGTCCAGTGATAGGCCTTAAACAGTTTATACTTTTATTTGTAAAGTGTTAAAATTGTTCAAATTTGTTTCATGTGCTGATGACACTAACTTGTATTGCTTTGCGAAAACAGTTTCTGAATACAGTGTAAATGGAATTTTAAATCTTACTGAAATGGTGTGATATTAACACGTTATTATTGAATTTAAGTAAAACAAAGTTTACCATATTAATCAGCAGATCAACAATCAAGCAAAACATTTTATCAATGATGTTGACATAGAAAGTTTGTATGAAAATCCATTTCTGGGCGTGACAATTGATCATAAATTATGCTGGAAACCACACATAAATAATGTAAAAAACAAAATGTCTAAACCCATTGCAACTTTATATAAAACTAAATATATCTTGAATCAGAACTCACTATACTGCATTGTTCTCTCATAGTTCCATAAATTATATACCGTGTGGAGGTATGGGGAAACCCTACCTAAAACCAATTAAAAAAATTAATGCTAGAGAAGAGAGCTATAGAAATTGTAAATTGATTGGATTATCATGAACCAACAAACACTTTATTTTCTAACTTAAATGCGTTTAAATGTTGTGATCTGTTTGATTTTAAAACTGCAAAGCACAAAATTATTTACTTCCAAAATGTATTCAGAGGTTGTTTTAAATTAGAGACTGCCTATATGAATTTAAGGGTTTAGGTAAGTTTTAAAAAAAACAATAGTAAGGGATTAATTTGTTGAAATGTTGTGTGACAAGGAATTAAGAACAGGTAGTTCTTAACACTTTGCAAATAAAATAAAGAAGTTGGTAGTAGCCAATATAAAACGATATTAGTTACGATCATTGTTGTTTATGAAATGTTTGGAACTTTATTATTTTTGCTTCTGTTTTTTTGTCTTTGTGGAGCCTAAACCTAATAGTGAAAGTGTTGCCTATTGGAATATGTTATGTAAAAAGGGTAGGTACAATAAGCTAAAGCTTCTGCCCACACTTTTTTTTGGTCGATATTAATAATTTGGGAAAATCGCTGATAACACCAAAATAAATTACTACTACTACTTTTGAGTGTCATAGCAAAAGGTCTGAATACTTATATGAATGTGATATTTCAGTTATTTATTTTCAATAAATTTGAAGGAGGGGAAGGTTGAAGTGGTTAATTTCAAAGGGGAAGGGGTCTGAATGCTTTCTGAATGCACTGTAATTGCAAAGTTGCTCTTAATATGTATTTCTCTTGAAGAGATGCATTATGGAACTACAAACTAGCTGTTCAAATGTGATCTGGTATGTTTCAATGTAGGCTATGCCCATTGAAGTGAAAGTTGGTTTGCATTAGTCTCGTTGATAGAGTTAAATGGTAACTTAGTAACGTGTAAAAAAGTAACAACTGTTATCATTTACCGCTAAGGTTTCATGTCATCTATGCAATTATCTATTCCTTGCAGATAGTCTGGTGCAAGACATTGAGATAAAACAAAAATATCAGACATAAGTATTGAAAGATATGAGGTTGAAATTTGGAACTTTATGATGGCAAGATGAATGGCTAGATGGATCGAGAGTTAAATGGATGAGATAAGAGAGGGAGGGATGTTGGAGGGGGGTGACCAGATGGGCCTGACCCCGCTAAGTGAGAGCAGCAGATGCCCCGAGATCCTGTGCCACAGAAATGCCCGAAGCCTCTCAGTGCCAGGCACTAAAGAGGCCAACTCTACTTACTCTGCCCTGTCACACACAAAGCTTCTCATGGCACCACAGGGAGTTAGTCAGAACACCTGGTCCCCCCAACCTCATACTATTAAAAATAGTTGATTTCTGTAAAAAGGAAAATAAACATATTCCTATTTAATTCAAGCTAAATGTCTGGGTGTGAACTGCAGTGGACAATAACTCCGCATGACTTCTAGTGGGAAAATCTATTTGATTGTAATACCAAGTCTCCTCAGTGCTGTTTGTGGCTGATGCTGATTTGTTGCCAGCTGTAAATATAGTCCAAAACTACATTTTAAAATATTGAAATGAATGCGAACCAAAATTCCTCAGACATTAACCTTTATCTTCTTTCTGACAATCAGTGTCCCATAGGCTGGCCATTTATTGTCATTAGCCCCTTAATATAACCTAAATAATTTGTGTATGATAATTATCAAGTGTTGCTATTTCTATTTTAAATGGATTACTGAGAAATGGTAATACGAAAAGGTTTCTCCGTTTGTCTTCCCAACACAGTTGATAGTGTCAACACTGCCTAATCCTTGTAGTAGGATGACATGACTTTAGCGGTTGCTCTCATTTTCTCAGTGACTCTGGGTTATGGGGCCAGGGAGGCGCTGTAGGATCCTGGGTTTGTATTGATAATACCTCTGCATATCAAGTAGACTCCTGACTCCAATCACTTATTACTGATCCACAAGAGAGGATCGCCACCTAGAGGAGAGCATGATAATTGTAGCCTTAAAAGGATACTTCACCGATTTTCTTAAACAATATATGTAGTTGTTAAGACTAAATTAAGTAAGTATATTGAACAAGTTCGGGTCACAGGATCAATGTAAGTGAAATTCACATATTTTTCCGAACCACTGGCATTTAAATGGTTAATTAATTTTGCACCACAATGCCCATAGATCATTGCCTGAATCAAACTGAGAACCAGCAAACGCACTCCCCTTGGCTGAAAACAGCAGTAGTTTCAAAAATTCAGGAAGGACCCCCGTCATCAACTCGTCATTTGATTGCGAAATGCTAATTGACAGTCCAATGTTTAAAATACAACATTGTTGTCGGGTGAGAAATATAAAAAGATTAAAAATGGCTGAACTATCGCTTTAAATTGCAAACGTTTAGGGGATATAAAATATATGCCTACTTGTCCCAAGTAGGCAGACGAGATCATCAGTATCAATGTTATGATAGTACATCCAATAATTAGCTATTTAGGTAAGTACGTAGGTAAATGTAGCCTAGCTTAGCAACAAGGCTGTAAGCCAGTAGTACCGGCTAGCATGGCTCAGTCAAAAATGTCAAAATACACTGTGCAAAGTAAAAAAAAGTTGTTTTATTTACATGTTTCATCTTGTGTATTTCACATTTCCCAAAAAGTTGAACTATCCCTTGAAGTTGGGCAAACATTAATGTAGACTGTTTACAGTCTAAATTACAAGGCTACAGGCATCTACTTGTATGATACATTTCTCAAATGATAACATTAGAACATTTTCATAATTTTTTTTAGCTGCTTATCCTTGTAAACTTTCGTCAACTAAATAAGTTTTATTCGATTAACTAACACAGCGTAATCAGCAAGGTACTGTAACTCCTCAAGTGATAAGAACCATCAGCTGTGGCTGCACCAATTACTTCAACATTCCTAACAGTTAAAAAATCTAACCAGTTATGGAGGTCTCATTGTTTTACAAATTAGTCTCAACTTTGAAATGGACATTGTAGTATTTAGTGACATGAATAATGTGTAAATCTGATCTTATACATTGGTAACAATAGGGTGTTACAATGTGAGAACACGATTTCATAAACGATTTTGCAGCTGCAGAGACATTATTGTGTCATTGCTTGGAGGTGTAGGGGGTGGTAGGAGGTTGTCTAACAGGTAACAGTCAATTGCTTGGTAAGGGTTCAATGTATTGTAGACTACTTGAAGCATAGTGATTTACAAAATAGAACATAACATAATTTTATTCAAGTATTAAAATTCAAACCACATTATTAGAATAACAGACATATTCAATATAAATCAACAGAATTTGAAAATCAAAAATCTAGCTTCTGTCAATTTGCAATGTGCAATCTCTCAAAAATATTCTGTCTCCTGGCCTCATCTAAAACAATACTGCATAGAAATATTTGCATTGTAGCTTAAGTAAACTGCAATCCTGTTTCCCAAAGATATTTAAGTTGGTCCTTTAACAGAAAATACAAAGGAGATGACAAAATGGAAAGAAAATGTATCTAATATCTGTCTATTAAATTCTAATTACATTAGCTAGCTGTACTCAATTTATAATTAAAGCGTATTACTCAATAAGCACATTAATGACTTTAGCAAAATTCCCCTTAGATTCCAACTTTATGGTCTGAAACAGACATTGAATAAAATATACTTCAGTAAATATCCTCAATAGGTATGACATATTTACCTGATAGTCAGATAATGTGGAGACAAACATAATGCTGTTGACATATCAAATAAAACCTTAATACATCTGAACTGCTTCTCATCCAGAGTAAGAACACACGAGTTTATCAAATTGAGTGTGAGAAAGGCACGATGAAATCAGATCAATTTAAGAAAACATTACATCTATAACATTTGTATTTTACGTAATATTTTCTATCAGGTAGATATAGGGCCCTATGATTTGGCAAACACAGATGGAACCACAGAACTAGGGGAATTAAAGTGGATTTCACTAAACTAATGAAATCCCCAAAATTAAGAGACAAGTCCATAAGATCTAGGGAAAATATTTGTCATTATTTGGGTTATTTCTAATGTAACAGTGGGTTTGACATGTCACTGGGGATACAAACCTTGACAGTAACACATTTCAGATGCATTTTACTGCCTGTTCAGAGATGTGTTATAGATTCTCTCAAACGGGCCCACACCCTCCTAAGACAAACCAATACAAAATCCTTGCATAACAAAGGCAAATCAATGCCAAACGGACAATGACCCATGTTATCATGAAAATTAATGCATGACGAAGCAGTACAATACAATGAGGCAAAGCCATTTTCTAATGGGTAAGAAACCAAGATGTAGACCTACTGTAAAAGAAGGTCACCTATGTCAAAAACATTTGAGAAGGGGGAGCAAAGTCCTCCAAAGGTAAAATTGTGAATAATGGTTTTGCTACTGTAAATAAGAGACTACTAAAAACAAACAAAAACTGATCACCGAACACAGGCAAAACCAAACAAAAAAGAAATTTCATAGGGCCCTATAAACAACATTTTTTGATAAACAATTTACAGCAGGAACCTATTTTTTTACCAGGACAATTACCAGGCAAGTCTGCCAGTACAACACGGTCAGAGGCATAGATAATTAAAGAGCTTTTGTGCCTTTGATTTGGTTTAAGTGGTTTACGTGCCCTTTAGGTTTGACATCGTCATGTAAATCTGGTATTTCGTAAATTAACACACTGTACCACAACTGAATGGATGTAAATCAAATCCATCTAAACAATAGGGTTTAAGGATGACAAAGAAAATAACCTGGGGAAGCCTCAGGACATTCTTCTGGAAACTCTTCTGAGACATACAATGTAAGCTGTCAAAATAACACTGAATAACATTCTTTCAATTACAATAAAAATATAAGAAACATGAGGAAGATCCTAGGGAGAAGAACAGCTGTGGGCAACTGACATCAACTTCTGGCTACTACTATAAGCTAATAGCTGGTGGTTGCAAACACCAGTATCTGTTCAGAGTACTAACCCATAAAGAGTAAGTAGAAACTACCAGTATCTTTTACTGACCAACTGACTCCCTTGCAAAAAGTGCATGTGAGTGCTTTATGATTGCAAAACCTTTAGATAATAATAACTTCAGAGCACTATTCTGCTGCACATCATAGTATAATCTCTGCAACAGGTTGTTAACATAACTAAACAAAGGGAAAAAAGCATTAGCATTATCAGGGAAAGCAAAGTGTACTTTTAGTAAATAAAGTGTTCCCCAATATGCAAATAAACAGTAATAACAAGTTACATTTGTTAATTACAAACTAATATATAAGTACCTCAAACTGCTATCAACACCATCATACTCTCATAAGTGCAGAAGACACGTCCTATTGCAACAAAAGTGGATTGTTCCCGCACACGAATGCACTGCACTCATAAGTATTTTCATCCACACAAAAAACATTGTTGAGCAGAATTCCAAAGAAAAAGCAATTGACAGCCAAATACGAGTTTGGACTCCAGAGCATAATTTTGTTTGCTAAGGGTCCTTGCAGCTGTCCTATTAGAACTGGTACACACAGGACAGAACCTGTCGCCATGTCCAACGGCACAACATTCAGTAGTTCTAAAATGTCCTCAAATGTTGCGTGATGGTTCCACAGCGTCAGTTAGCGGTTATGCCTTTTTCTCTGAGCTCCTCTGTCACTCGAACAAGGTAAGTAGGGTCTGGGTAGCCAAAGCTGTCAAGTGAGACAAATAAAAAAAACATCAACATCAACTTCCACAGAGGCTTTTTTTTTACCGTCTAGGAGCATCATTGAGTAGCATTTCCTTGACAGGAGCAAAGATTAAAATTATGTGTTTTAAGTGTGAACAAACTCCAACAATTGTTCGCCAAAACACAGAACACCATGCCTGCAGCCTGAATATGTTTTTGCAGAACAATGCAATTCAATTATTCACCAAATTAATCCAAATTGCCATTAACATTTTGAGTAGTGAGCAAGGCACATACCAGCGTGGCCCTCCCCATAAAGAGGTCTTGTGGTGGATGTCATTCCAAGTGATGACATTATGCATGCCTGTGGTCATGGAGGTACCAATGGTGAAGATAAGGCGTTGTTCAAAGGCCCGACGTAGCAGGCCCAGCACACGGTTGCCCTCGGGGCTATCTGGGAGGTAGGCTACACGGTCTGTCCCTGGGTACCGCACCCCTGGGTTTGGGTGATCAATCTATATGAACAAGAGGTAACGAAAAGCTCTTTTAATTCAGGTTCCATATGTATAGGTATGTATTTCATGGTAATAAACTGCCATTGGTGTGTGCTCATTTAATCTGCATCAAGAAAAATGGCAATGGCACTTAGAATTTAAAGCAAGTCTTAGTGATTGTTATTTTGTGTTTGCCGTAAAAACAAGTTAGTGAAAAACTACACTGGCTTAGGGGAGGGGGATTTCACTCAAGCAGACTCGGCAGTGACTTAAAGTATGGCAACCTTTTTAAACCTGTTTGATAAGCTTTCTGCAAGGAAACCTGATGTTTAAACTTGTGATCTATAAATTATGTTCATAAGCAAAGATAACAAAAAGTAGATTGATGCGAAAACAGAAATTGTGGTACTAACCCTCTGTACAACAAGTTGTAAAACAAACTTCAAACAATAATGCAATCACATAGCCAGAATGTAATAAATGTCAAACCGACCCCCTGAATTTTCAGTTCCTACATTACATTTACGACTATGATGATGATGACGATAAGATACGATAAGGAAACAGTAACAATACATTTCCAAATCTAAACACAACCTATACAATCCATCGTGTTGAAAAGGTGTACTTACCGCCTGTAGGCCTGGAGGGAAGCTGTAGATGATGCAGATACACCCATATCCTTCATGCCCAGGCAGTTCCAAGTCAGGGTCCCTCTCAACAATCATATTTCCAGTAGCAGGTTGGTTTCCAATCAATTGGCCATACACCAACCTGCAAACAGGGCACGCTCTCTTCACCTTGAACGCCTGATCCAAGCAAGAGCGACAGAAAGCATGGCCACACCGCTCCAGAGTAGTCTTTTCCACCATGTCCCCCATGCAGATAGAACAACAGGTATTGTCCTCCGGTTCACTGTGGGAGGACGAAGCAGAGTCCATGTCCTTTGTCTGAGAGGCTTCGTGTTGCATTGACAAAACCATACAGGTCTCCTCATCTGTGGGCTTCCGGTACCTCTGCTGCTGCCTCTGGGAGCGACGCGGCTGGGGAGGTGGTTGCGGAAGGAGGCTTCCCTCTCCATCTGCCTCAAGCACTCCCATACAGGGCAGAAGGTTGCGCTTCCTCTTTGGACCTCCCTCTTGTTTGCTCATCTCTTTCCGGGCACAGCGGCATAGGTCTATGAAGGCTTTGCGGGTCTCGTTAGAGATGGGCCCCTCTATATGCCCAGAGGCAGCCCTGCTCCTGGAGCCCTCAACGGGCATAAGCCGCACAGCACAGCAGCCCCCCCGCTCACCTCTCCTGATGATGCCAGCGCTCATTCCTTGCTTGTCCTGGAAATCAATGAGCCAGGGCCGCCCTGCCGCCGCCAGATAATCCCACACTGCCTGCGACACCAGCACCTCGTCACTTCCCTGGCCCGCACGCACACTCATTTCATCAGATGAAACTGCACAAGAAACATCAAAATACCACAGTTGAACGCTCAGGTTTATATGTCATCATGCCAATATAACATTCCACTAATGGGATTTTTTAATATAGGGATTTGACAAGTTCCAATTAATTATTTCCCAATTCCTTGAGTGTGTTAAGTAAAACAATGCTATCCTTGCACAATGCCAATACTCATGCTCGTTTTCTGGCCAGTTTATTTTATCTTTTGCCAAATAAAACGTTGTAGTACATCAATCATGTGTTATTGCACAGATAATTTGTAAACAAAGGAGTGGCATAATATTGCTATAGATTTTTGGCATATTTTTGTTTGCCCTTACCAGCCCTACAGTCGAAATGAGGATTACAGCTAAGGAACTATGTCTGAAAAGACTAGCATTTCACATGTTTAGAATTGCCGTGTGTAAACAAAAGAAACCTTGAAATGATACATCAAACAGTAACACGTTCAGATAAAAATGAGGTATATCTTCGTAAACTGACAGTATTATTGCACATGAATGTATGCTTTACAAATAGATGCATTACCTTGTGATCCCATAAATTCCCTTAATCGAGAATATACCTTCCTGTTGAACAGGAACACAAATTAAAACAGTTAACACGTTAGCTAGCGTGTTAGCAAATAAACACTGACATTGATCGTGACAGAAAGCAGACATCTCATCGAATTACGCAGTAATTCACTCTACATTGCATCAATGACATTAACAACAAAGCCAAAGTACCTTTACTTTAACATTTTGTTTGTAAAAAAAAAAATGTCCTTGTGATTAAGGTTTTTAATCTTAATTTGTGTCCCACCTTTTGCCGTTGCTGGCTATCTCGAAAGGAGAGAATCCTGAGCTGGATTATAGAACAGTATACTCCATTCTATTTAGGAGGGCTGTATCGCGTGATGAATCTTTATCTAAGGGGGATAAGCCATTTTAATTCAAAGCATATCGAGTATATTTCTTTCCTGTGTTAAAATTCGCATTAACGTAAATTATAATATTGAGTTCCTACCGCGTATCGAAAACATTACCATCCATCGAACCCCTCTTTCCATCTATCATCCGGTTGGCTTCATATATTTTAAACTACATCGGAAAAGGGCTAACGTTGGATGTACATTTTAAACAGATTTGTTTTTTGTTTCAACTGTCTATTTCGTGACAGTTATGATAAATATTTAGCTATTAGTGGCGTGAAGCCAGTTGACTTCATTAGTCCCTTCCAGTTTGTTTGTCGAGGAGAAGTGCCAGGAAGTTCGTCATAAACTAACAGTAACACTAACCCTAACCCTACATTTAGCCATGTGAAAGAAAAACAAAAAATATATATAAACATGTTGTGGCCTTAAATTATATTTCTGTAGTACTTATTTAAATAGACCTGTTTTTATTTTTTATTTCAATATACACAGGATAAGATGTTATAATATCCTTTAGACAAAAATGTGGTAGAATATAGATAGGTTAGGTAACCTAATAGAGGTACAAGAAGACTCACCTACGAAAATATAGCACAGCTGATAAACCTGGTTCATCCCATGACCTTCTGCCAGTCCTGGCCCATACAAGGTAACCTTCAGAGTCAATGAGGTATCCTATAAAATCTATAAGTGTTTGGTTGTGGGCTGGTGAAACCCCATGACTCGCATGAAAAGTAGGCATAGGGGCTTTGGACTTTCATTTACCACAAGCCTATCTCATCAGTCTCCTTGGTCGTGAGGGACTTCTGTCACCTCCGTTGATAAAAAAAAATAGATAAAAATCTAATCTTTCTTGCTTTATTGTTGACATCTCAATTAATTGCCACAGGGTTCTGTATTGCTATACATAACATTGGTGAGGATGTAAAGGACCTTATAGGCCTACAATATACTGCACTCAGCCTTTATCTGAAACATAAGGACAGAATTAAATTAGTGAAGTGCCAGACCAGATTATTGTTATCTGGATTTTTGACATATTAAATGATATTTTATTACTATTATTATTACTATTTTTATAATATGTATTAATGCTCATTTCAGTGTACGGTGAGTGAGAAAATAGCAGTCAGTGCACAATCACATGCCATATTAAAATTTTTATATTTTATATTAAACCTACCTTCAAATGCCATTCTTCACGTTATCATATGGTTCCTGGTAGTTATGATGTATGTTTTAAATTAACCAGTGTATGTTTATCCAGTATTGTTTATGTAGGCTACTTTATTTGATAGCTATTTGCATTCCATCTGAAGTTTAGATTTTTTGTTTTTGTTTAATTATGATCTTTAAAATTTGTTCTGGTGGAGGATAGGCCAGATGAAGGACATGAGGCTGTAGCAAGTCTGATGGAGGAGTGAGCACGTATCTCACAAATTACAAATATTAGTCTGATGTTTGGTGGACACTCAACTACATGAGTCCAAACATGTTGTACCAAAGCACATCTCGTGACAACAGTCTGACTCGCGTATGACGTATACAGACAGGTAGACGGCCTGGAACAGCCCCCCAATTAGAAATTGCAATTTAGATTTTGTTCAGTTTTTTTTATTAACTTGTAATCTCTACATCGTCTTGCTTTTTATTATTTTGGTTGTCTACCAATTTAATATCATAACAAAAACATTTCACTTACCTAAATATTACTTTGCAAGTACCTATTTTTGTTTTTGCTATTTTAGAAACAGATCTTGCGACACCTGTTCCTGGGCTCATAATAAGCCGGAAACGTACGCTGGAGTCTTTTCTGTGCATTCGGTTACTTGTAGTTCTTTTACGGCCAGCGAGTTGTTCTTCGAACATTTGCTACTTGCTAGCAATCGCCCAATAGTAAGTTTTAAATCTCTTGAAATCCAGTTATGTCATTATATATTTTAGATTAAATTGTGCCATACTTACATTGTTTCAGTTTGATTGACGACTTTGTTATTCGTTAACGTTAGTTAACACGTTCAGTTTGTCAGGAGTCCATTCAGTACCAATGAACTATCTATTGATCTTACAACAGTTCAATTGTATTTACATACCTAGCATTGGTCATACCATGGCTAGACATTTACTTAAGAGGATTTAGTTATATAGAAGACTAGTTGCGTTAGCTGCTCATTTAAACTAGAAATATGTAGGCTAACGACGTCGTTAGGCATACGGCACCAGCCTTGTTTGTCAACCGCGCGTCAGTTGCACAACAACTGAGACTTAAACAACATGCAACTGATGCAACCTGCTACACAACTGTTGTTTTTAAAAAATGACACTGAAGTTTTGTCGCTTGTGAGCTTCCGGCATTTATTTTTGCTCATCAGCCATATTTTGAGTCATGCTAGAATAATATTTATTGAGTCAAAATATGTTTCTCAACATTAAGGAATGGATGGAATTAACGTTGTTGATCCCAAGGGAAATGCGATGTCATTGAAGGGCTTTTTCACATTTACAAAATGTTTCCAATGAAGTATTGACTTGAATTGTCATACGGGTTGGCCGCCTACATTAATTACTTTCAACTTTTTTGGACAGACATGCCAATTGAAGCTACAGATACTGTTACATTAATGGAGGAGCTGCAGCAAGCTCAAGCAGAGTCTGGTTTGTACAATTGTTTTAGTTTCTTATTTTACTATACTTAAATTAATGAGTGACTTAAAACTTTTATCACATGTGGGGTTTATACTGTTTGAAAGAGACAATGTAAAATCTCAGCTCAAAGTTCACCAACAGAATTAAAAGCACTGTTTTGGTAATTCAAACAGCCTAAAATGTTTAGCGTTATTTGGGGTTGTAAAGTAAATTGATCTGCATTATCAGTTTTAACTTCAAAGTTATTATAACCATTGCACATTAAAATACTTTCTCTCTCTTTAGTCCCTGTTCCCGTGGTGTGTTCCTACTACACTACCCCTTCCTCCGCCATGCCTAGCTTCCCTTGTCCTCCTAGAAATAATGAGACTAAACATGAGACCAAGCCATTGTATGTACCCTTTTTTCAAACATTACCTTTTGCCACAACGCACCATCCTGCGCCCACCTCTTTTCCGACATCGGCAAGGTCTTGTTTCTCCCTCCCTCTCTCCACTCCCAACTCGCATCCAGCCTACCCTTCCTTTGGTTTGCCTGTTTCTGAAGACTGGGCCAGCCCTCAATCTAAGGTATTTAAGGCTGAAGAGAAAGGCTATGTTAAGACAAAAAGAGCAGACTTTGCAATTAACCAATTAGAACCTGCTAAACCTTCCTTTACTGATGCACCGCAATCTACTGACTCTAACACTACAGCTGTAACCAAGCCGCTACTTCTTTTCCGGTCTAAAACTACTTGCGCTTCACAAGTTCTAAAACCCCCTGCCATTCCTATTCTTTCCTCACTGTCCTCTGTTTCATGTGCTGGTCATTTAAAAGTGGAGAATACTTTTGCCCCCTCTACTGAAGAAGGTGTATATTCCCCCACAACCTTACCTGTAGCCGCTCCTGACCTATCAGGAGCCAGTAAAGCTGAGGATGCTCCTGTTGAAAATACTGCCACTGAGGTAATTCTCTCTCCTATCTTGGACTTGTTGTCTGAAGGTCCACTCAAAGCTTTATCTGCAAAAGTATGCCCTTTCACTTTTAAAGTAACTTGCCAGCCTGCCGCTCCAGCGCCCATGTCATTTTCTGCTGCTTTAAATCATAGCCCTCCAAAAGGGGCTGCGAAATGTCGAGCGCCAGTGCATCAGGTGCATGAAGCATTCTCTGCGTCTAAAACGGCCTCTACTGATAAAGCTAAACTGCAATCTGAGTCTTTGGACGTGTCAGGCAAATGGTCAGCAGGACAAAATGATGTTCTGTCTGTCCATGCAGATACCGCTCTAAAAATACCAACCATTGTTACCCACTCTCTCATGCCATGTTCATCTCAGTCTTGCATAGAAAAGTCATTAAACCACCCCCCAGCCCAAACTGATATGCAGCTGGTTGTCCACACCAATCAAATTCTGCCAGTGGTAGCTCCTAATTTGTTTCCTGAAGACATTGGTCCATGTCCTATGATTCAATTAAAGACGCCAGTCCACTTACTCACAATGCATCCACCCAACGTAGTGGAGAACCTTCCAGAGCCATCTGCCCCTAATCCTTTCCCTGTAACCCCTGTCTTCCTCACTGAGTGCCCAACAGACCAAGACCTCTCCTTGAAGGAACCACTGGTCAAGAACAACAAGGGTATATCTATTTGTTGGGTGAATCAAATATGCAGATTGTGCATGCCACTGTAATCCGCTTCCCTAATACCATGAGGTTTAGAGTTAATCAGATAGTGCCTGACTAATGTACAGTGCAATGTGAACTTCATAGCACTTAGGTGGGGTTTATGAACAGTCATCTATTTTATTTACCCTACAATAATGTTGTTGGCCAAGAACCAAGCTTTAAGTGTTAAGTGACCATTCTAAAGCATTTGGACTTATAATGTATTTTGTTTACTCTAGTCTCCTTTTGGGCTCGACACCAAACAAATCTTTTATTCCAAAGTTATGCAGATAACATTGATCCGTTAATGCTTTACTAACATATCTTTGCTTTACTTTGCCATCTCCTGGTCTACTAAAAAAATATGGGCGGAATTTTTTCAGATTGTGGTCCATAGAAAAATTCTACTTACTACCATGACTTTTGACTTTAAGTACATGTATTCATCTATCAAGTTTTACAGCTATTCCAGGAAACCGTTAAAGCTATGCATTACATTTTACTTCCTTGTGGGTAAATGTATACAATGCAAGTAATTTCATGCATTATTATTTATTTTTTACTTTTAGGGTCGGGCACAGATTCAGACAGTGATGATTCAGTCCCAGAGTTGGGGCAACACAATTCTGCCCAAGTACAAACACAACAGGCAAAGACACAGGTATAATTGGCATAGCTAATTGATGACTCTATAGAGGTCACCTTGTCATTAATGTGCAGGTTTTTAATTCATTTTCTCCACCAACGGAAGTTATTGTTCTCTCTTCAGCTTGCGGCAGCTGCAGAGATTGATGAGGAGCTACTTGGCACGGCTAAGCTAAGCAGAAGTGAGAAGAAGGCAAGAAAGGTCAGTTTACTCCCATATTATAAAGGACCTGTTATATTGAATTTTTTTTTCTTTTTAATAAATAGGTAGGTTGCTAATTAATGCACATTTTAAAATGGAGAAGTAAATTAATTAAGTAATACTGCCCTTCAAATGTTATTCCGAGGTAAAAAGTAAGATTTGCTATAAGGCTTTTTTGCTCTTGCTCTCCATATACTCATCTGCCCATATAGGAATATAAAACATAGTAAATTTTTTTTTATTTTTTACTGGACATCAATATATATGTTGTTGGTACTTAAATAATGTATAACTTGCAACCAAATAGTTTCATGAAGTTGTTACGTTTAGGATCCAGTAGGAATAGCATAAGAGCAGTACAAGAAGTCATGAGGATTGAGTACCAAACTCTGTACTTTTAAGGGTGCCAACGAAATTGCATCACTACTACATAGCAGAGCCATATAGAGAGATAGCAATGAAGCACTTTCTACACTTTCCCAGTTCATCCATCGCCCTTGTTTGGCTTGTGAAAGTGTTACCAGTATCACCATAGTCCATAACTGACAAGCGGGTTGATTTTACAATTGTCATTCTGTTTCCATAAGAAAAGCATAAAAGTATCGTAGAGCTTCAAGTCTGCTCTTCACATTCGTTGTGAGCTTCAAGCACATGAGTTGTAAATTCCAACCTTTACATTTATTAGAGTTCTCAAACCCAACCTGAGGTCGTCAGGACGGTCAGGCTTGGGTCGGGCCTGGCCTGAAAATGTGTTTTATGTATCTTTGTGCAAAAACAGCTCTTCATTCAGAAATTCAGTGTTCTGGAGAACATCCGACCCCTGAAGGCCACGCTAGAGCAACACATTAAGCAGGCCATCTATCAGGGCAATGTCTGGAGCAACGCTTTAGTGCCTTGACCGCTGACCCTGAGCTGCCAAGCCCTTTTTAATGGGGTTGGGTGAAGGGAGCAACAGGATGACAACATTGCTCAGTCAAATTTAACACAGTAAATCGACCTTGTTGAATAAAGATTGACATGATGGCTTATTTTTTTTACTTTACATGGCTACCGTTTGAAAGTTAAATCGGATGTTGGAGGGTGCTTGTAACTGTCTAGGTTAAGGTCATAGGAGGTGGGAACATTTTTCCAAAGCCAGTTGTTAAGAGATGCAAGAACTCACTGACGAAGTGAAAAAACTCACTGAGCCAACATTCGCGGGAGAATCGAATTAAACCCCTCCCCAATCACTTTACCAACCGAGCATACGCTATACGCATAGCGATCTATTAGTTAACATTTTTAGTATCTGACCTTAAATTTAACAGACTCAAGTTTGTCCGCCCTCTGCCCAGTCCTAGAGGTTAAATCTGAAGTGCTTCCACGTCTAATAGTAAACTTCATGGTTTATAGAAACACTGGAGAAAGTTTCATGCTTTACTCACAAATTGCGCAATACTTTCCATATGCAAGCTTGTCTGCCCCACTATAATACCATTTATTTATGATTTTAAGAAATTGTGTCCATTTCATGTTTTAATTTTCATATATTTTATAAATGCTTTATTTTTAGTGAGCAGGTTTAGTGCTCCATGCCTGGCCCGCCTTCTCAATCAGTGCATTGTTTTTGTTTTAATTAGGCCATGTCCAAGCTGGGTTTACGCCAGGTGACAGGAGTGACTAGGGTCACCATCAGAAAATCCAAGAACATTTTGTTTGTCATACCCAAGCCGGACGTTTACAAAAGTCCAGCATCAGACACATACATTGTATTTGGTGAAGCAAAGGTAACAATGTATGCCGTATTTTGAACCTTTACTATTTTTACATTTACTTTGTTACAATACTTGTAGAAAAGTCATGCATATCCAAGGATTTTAATTATTTCCCAGATTGAGGACCTTTCACAACAAGCCCAACTGGCTGCCGCAGAGAAGTTTAAGGTTCAGGGTGAGGCGGTCACCAATATCCTGGAGAACACGCAGACCCCTACAGTACAAGAGGAGAGTGAAGAAGAGGAGGTGAGGGTTGAGAGATTTTAGTCGTCTTTATTTGCGTTAATGTAATACCTATTAAATTGCAGTACTACTGTATCTTACAATTCAGCTCTTGTTACATCCATTCCAAATGAATGCAATGTTATCATGGATACTTCTATGTTATGTTCAATTTTTTATGTGTTTTTTTCCCTAGGTTGATGAAACTGGTGTTGAAATCAAGGATATAGAACTGGTGACGTCACAAGCTAATGTGTCACGATCGAAGGCTATACGGGCTCTAAAAAATAACAACAATGATATTGTTAACGCTATCATGGTAAGAGTAAGGCTTGCGGTAAATATTTTTGATGTGACCACCGAGAGAAAACATGTATAGTGCAACTCTGATCCCGTGCTTCGAGCAAATGCTGATTGATTTAGCAGGAAAGCAAGTGTTTCCATCTTAATAATCCAATATTGCCCATGCCTAATAAAGACATTGAATGCATGTATAGAATATATGGACTCCAGAGCAGTGAGTATTTACGTTCTTTTAATTTTTGAAATTTTCATTTTTTTACAGGAGCTGACCATGTAGAAACTGAACATCTTCATTTCCATTTCTGAAATAATATTATTGTATAAAATAAACTTATGAATTATTGAACAAAATACTTTTTTTGTTTTGTATGTTTGTGCCAAATTGGCCTTGTTTTAATTTTGCATGATTGAGCCCACGGTTGATCTTCTGTTTGGTTGTATTGTCAGTCATGTTCCGAGGTTATTGGTTGTCAGTTGATCTATTTACCCTGGAACTTTCATTATGTAAACATGGAATATTGTTTATCAGCTTTCATAAAGCTATGCATTAGGAGTAATCCAACACTTATTCTATCAGTTGACAGACCGTCCAATCAAAATGTCTGAATTGCATTTTCAAATGGTAATACTTTTAATGGTATGCTGTCTTCTTTTTGAACAGGTGAATTATGTTCAATGAACAATAATCATATTATGTTTATTGTATCCAAGGAATTGAGAAACATATTTCAAATAGTTTTGAGAGAAAAAAATTGCCTTATGATGATCATGACGTACATTAAACTAATTGTCAACACAACACCTTTGTGGCAATGGCAGCAATGATCTTGACAAGTAAAATATCTATATATTTCATGTATAGCGCCATCTATCTTCTCATGAGGGTGAACAGACGCAAGTGCGTATTGGTAGTTCCAGAAACATCTTGAGCCATTTCTTTTTAAGTGGAAGGCGAGGTCTACTATTCTAGCGATGTGGGCTGGTCCATGGCTCTGGGTTGGTCATATGTCACCACGGGAGTAAGTAATTTCACGCGAGAAACTACTGGACTATTTCCTCACATTAGCAAATCGTAGCGAGGTAGCTTCAAGGAGATAACGGCAGCTATTTCACGGTCATATGTCTGCATAAAACAAATTGGGAACATCCAGCTGCAACAAGAGAATTCTACAAATTGATAATGTAAGTGGGATGCACAGGGGGTTCAAAGTAGATACCTACTAGCTAACTATATACTACATAAAGTTGATTAGCAAGCTAGTGTTAGCTGACGTTAGTACTGACACTAGTGTAATGCATGCAAACTTAACATATTTATTTTGTTAAGCTTGCTTTGACAGCAAAACCATCAACTTGTGCATGTGCAGTAACGCAGTGCGAAAGCTTGCAATTGCGTGTTGCAAGACACAACTGTCTGCAGTGCAGGCTTTAACTGCCGTGTAAAGCCTAACTTTTGCACAACAACTGATGTACCTAAAATTAAACTAGACAAAATAGTATTTCATGCACTGTTTCAAATTCAATGTAAGCTCAAACCCGCTTTGAGTTTCTTTTAAAATAAAAGTGATTTTCAGTCGCTGTCACCCGGAAGCCGCTGTCTCTATCGCCCGGAAGCATAAACATAGGCCTGCAGTACTATACTTTTTTGTCGTGATGAATTAAATATCTATTATTTTCAGACAAGCTTTTAAATGCATTTTTTTTTATCATTAAATGTTTACTAAATAACAACAAATGAGACAGTTTAATTACAATATAAAAAAAAACAAACACTGGTTTGACCTGCCAAAATTATTTTGTTTTTTTCAAATATTTTGTTTATCTCGATACTCTTCACTTGAAATGTGTACAAATTCCCAAAGTTCCTATGGTTATATTCTGGAAAGCTTTCAAACATTTACCTGGCTTTTATCGTATTTGAAGTCAGTAATAAACGGTTAAGCAACCAATTATAAAGATAATTTCAGATTGCTTTTGTACTCAAATTAATTGTACCCATCTTCCCACTTTAATAGGCAGCCTGCAACTGCAAAGTGGTATGATAGACGGGATGTTGTCTGCATTGAGTTCTGTGTGGAGGACAGCAAAAATTTGAAAGTACAATTTGAAGAGTCAAGAATACATTTCTGGTAATAGCATTCTGACACAGTTTCAAGAAACGTTTTTAACAATTACTGTTGAAATTGTTAGATTTCTTCAATTTGACCCCTTTGCATAGATATAGTGAAGACTAATTAACCAGACAATTATAGCAAGGTTCTACCTAGTCCCAGCTTTTATCTAGAAATAGTACTTGATTGTTTGAGGTGTCTTTGCAGTTGCGTTGGTGGGATAGATAATAGCAAACATGACAATCAATTGGACCTTTTTGGAACAATTGACCCCAATGTGAGTAAAATATTTTCCCATTTGTTGTATATGAATTTACCAATGACGATGAACTCTTGCTTGCACAATTTGCTTTACGTAAGTCTGTCTCTGTTCCTTCTACAGGGATCCAAGCACAAACGCACAGACCGTTCGGTTCTGTGTTTTTTGAAAAAGGTTGAAGCTGGGAAACCATGGCCAAGACTAACAAAAGACAAGGCGAAGGTCATTATTCTGCAATCACGTATTGATTGATTTTTAAAATGGTGGTGAAAATCTTACTTTGTAATTTGACTACAGTTCAACTGGCTTGGTGTTGACTTCAACAATTGGAAAGACTGGGAAGATGATTCTGAGGAAGACTTGTCCAGCTTTGACAAATTTTCAGAGGTAAATATTAGTGTATGTATGTTTGTGTATTGTTTTATGTGTAGGGACCAATAGGAGTACCAAGGGTTGTTTTGCAGTTCATATACAGTAATGGTGGTTTATTTTCTGCAGATGATGAACACCATGGGAGGGGATGATCTTCCTGACTTGGATGGTGCAGAAGAGGTAAATATGATTTGCAACTGTAAGATCAGCAATTAGGCTTTTGTCTAAATGCAAATGTGTATTATGTATGAGTATATTCCAAATGTTATCTGTAGTTTTGAAGGTCTTTTAAGGATTAGCATTTTGAGAGACATAGACAGTATTTGTGAATTTATTGTAGGGCACACTGGGGAGGGAAGCAGTCCTCACTATGGTTTGGGGCTGAGCGCCTGAATTGAATATAAAGACTGCCATTTTGTTGTGACTGGTCTTTCATATCCCACTTCTAAGATAATAATAATAATAATAATAATAATAATAATTAATAAAGGCATTGTTCCAAAATAAAAGCTAGTAAATAACACGTCAGTCAAGTATGACCCATCTGGCTGTATGAAGTTCGTATTTGCTTGTGCATATGAATGAGACTTAACAAGTGATATCCATAGGACTTAATTTGTCCTTGCAAACTGCGGGCCATAAAATGCACTGTCAATAGTTTTTCTCTGGGCTTCTATGCTGGTTCTATTAATTTTCTTTGCGCACAAGTCCTCTGAGTGACATAACACACCAAGTTGCCTTTATTAACCCTTGTGTCTACTGCTCATAATGATGATTGTGTTATTGCCATCATAGGGTTGAAAACAGATACGAGTGGGAAGAGGCCAACAAATTTCAGGTCATACAATTTTCACTTGTTCTCTCTCTCTCTCTCTCTCCTTACCTGAAAAGTTGTTAGTTCAAGCTTACGAATGTGTTTTCCAATTTACAGCAGGAGAACCCAGACAATGATGATGAAGATGAAAGTAAGATTGATGTAATTATTTGATGTCCTCTCTATGCATTATGTTTTCACATTATGATAAGTATAGTTCATTATAATAATTTAATAAATGTGTGTGTGACAAACGCATTCATATTTTAACAATTTCAGAAATGCCTGACCTTGAATAATGAAGCCTTTGGATTCGTGATAAATAAACTAATAAGACTATAGTAGAATTGGTATCCATTTGAAAATGAAAACATCCCTTCTGTACAAAATGTCTACATAATTGAAACCTCCTCAGGGAGCAGTGCGTGTTTGTTTCAAGATGGACACAGAATGGTGCTAGACATCGGCTGTTCTATGCTGCATTGATCATTCTGATTCAAGTAATGTTATCCAATTATTTAAAAGATGGCTATGTGGATGTTTTCATGTCTTATACTCTACCTATTTTGAAAAACAATGTCAATGAGGTTCTATTGCAATTACTGCGTAAATAACGAATTAGTTTAATTTAAATTCTAAATTGAATTTCCTCTGTAACATCAGTGCGCAATTTTTTTTCATTTGTTAATTTGTATAAATTATTACAATAGCGTGTGTATGTCTTAAACTCCCTTTTTTAACTTGATTTATTTGCTTTTATCACTATTGAATATGCCTTTTAGATCAAACTATTGAATGGGTATATAAAGGGTATATGTACTTGCAACAATACAAAACTGATTGCAGCAAGCTGCTTAATATTATCAGGCCCTACTTAGTTCTGAGTTGTTAAGCAAGCAAGACATCAGGTTTGGTGCATAGGACAAACGTTTTATTATTATTGTTTAAAGCTGCTATGTGTAGTTTATATGTAGGAGGTGATTTTGGTGACCCCTACCGTTTGCTTAGTGTAGTCATTTTACCTAACCATCGCAAAGAAGACGTGCAGAATGCTCTCTTCTTGATTTTGTGACGCAGTTCCTTGTTCCAAAAAGCAATTCGTCACAGTTTTGCGGGAGATCATGCCTGGTGGCAGACAACTTTTATATTGAGACCTCAAGAGGACAGAATTGAAAGTAACATTTTTATTTTTAATTCTCCCATAGACTGTGCAAACTGTAGACAGGTATTGATAATAGTTCATACAAAAAAGTTGCCAATAGCGGCTTTAAAGCAACTATAGGCAAAATGTTTATATTAACGTATTATCAATAAATTTCTTCTGATAGCACATTTTTGTAAGTCTATGGGAGAATTAAAAATTGTGGGTAAGATCAGTCCTCTTGAAGTCTCAATATTTAACACTAGTTTTGTCTTCCACTGGGTACGATCTCCCACGAAACTGACAAATTGCTTTATTGCACAAGGAAGTTATTCTCTAAATCAGAAAGAGATGCCCATGCAGAAATCTCCTACAGATAAATTGCCTCTAGTAACTTAACAAATAATTACTTACTGGCTTATAACCGAATGTCACTTCTTTAGAAATTATCAAACAAATATCACATTGATTGTGTTGAGTTTTGAACAGAAATTATATCAATGACCTCCATAAACTTGTTTACAAATTATTTTTAAGAGCCCAGCCAATACTGCCACATCAATGACAATGGGGACATCCACATCTGGAAGCATTTGAAGTTGACTACATAATGTTGAAAATATAACTACATTTATCCATTGTATTAAAGTTCGTGATAAACTATGAGTTAACCACAGATCACAAGTTTTTGTTTGTTGAAATTACAGGCCAGCTGATTTTACGTCAGAAATGCAAAGGTTTTAATGGAAGACAAGCTAGGCGCTGTGAATTTTTGTGTCCACATTTTCTATTAAACTGTGAGACTGCTTAGATTATTTTAGTTTTGTTTTATTCACATTGAGTGGAGTGGAACAGGTGTAGGGTATGGCTTAGGATAGTTAAGGAAAGTATTAAAGTTTTTTTTTTCACTTTTATTAGAGTAGAAAAATTGCTGTGGGAAATTTTATCTAAAATTGGCTGCTCGATTTTGGGAGTTCTTATATTGACCTTTAATCCCAGCAACTGTAAATTGACATGAGTTTAGAATCCAAGCAACCGCAGGCAGCAGCGTCAACCAAAGTTGCACATATTTGTGTACTAGTTATGATTTCATAAATCAAGACCCTATGGGGACAGCAAAGATCTTTGCTAAATACAGGAGTGAGGTTCGTGTTCTAAAAAGCTACTCGGGCATTCACAATTATTTAATCATCCTAAAATATTATACTTTTCGTTGTGTGTATTTTAACTGATCTAGGGCCAGGAGGAATCATTTGTAAAGGGCTTCATATCAATGTCATTGACATTGGCATTGAGATAATACTAACCACTGGATGGTGCTGCTGCCTAATATGGCCTTGCTGCAACCAACTTATAATTGTGGCAACAACGGGAACGTTTGATGCATTCTTCCAGCAGTTGCAATATTATTTTATTTTTTGTATTATCAGGTAACAAATGTGACTTGTTAATATATCTATTGTTTAATTTACCAGTTATAGTTATTTGGTAATTCTGATCTGTAAAACCAATGTATAGGTTATAGGCTGTTGGAATTATTATGAAGAAATAGGCCTATAATATATTTTCCAACTTATTTTGAATGTTGTGTTTTTCAAAGAGCTGTCATTGCTATTCACTAAAGGTAGCACATAATCGTAAAATATTATTTTATAATGCCAAAATATTATAATTTACCAAATAAATAATTAACCCAGAAAATCCATTTAACCCTTTAAAATTATGTTATTATCTTTTATGGTGTGCCACAAAATGCATATTTCACCTGACCAACCCTATCTCAACAGCAGGTGTAAGGAAGGCACCATGGGATTTACCCATTATGTTACCCATTACATAAATATACTCATAGTGCAACTCAAATTTAAATGGTAAAAACGTACGCAGCATGAGGAATCAGATGATTTATTTCTGTCATTTAAACTTTTCAGTTCATTAATGTGCTTCAAGTTTATTGGCAAGGAAGTTTTAGACAGCTTTTGTATTTGCCAGGCGCTGCTTGAAGATATAGCATAATAACAAGCAACAAAAATGGGGTTTGGGAGTCCATATACATTGATGGGCTCAATAAACATGTTTCATCTCAGGATCAACAACCCTTGACATGACCCGGACCAGTGCAACACGGGGTAGATGCCACCAATTTTCATCTCTAGAAACATTAACACCACAAAAGAACGGGAGTCACATTATTTTTGTTGTTGGCGAAAAGAATGAATGATGAGCATATCCTTGTTGGCATTGCCAAGCCTCACAGCAATTTATCTGTTCTCCAACGTTCAGTGGATGCAGTTAAAGCTTCTACCACAGTGTGTTTAATGGGAGATGATGAGAGGCATGGGGCAGGTTGGTTGGTTGTGTTTATGTCAGCAGTTTGAAGTATGGGTGACACAGAAATACCCATGCAAGCAGCTTTGAACACCCTCCCATGTAAAAAAGGCTTATACCCACAAAAGGAAGCTTACCAGTGGTGGAACAGCAATGAGAGATTTGTTGTGCGCATCACAATGGGGACACACTGACCGGCTAATTAGTAAACTCTAGGTTTGCTCTGCATTAACATTAGTCTACTAGGCTGTTTATTTATAAAAATGCACATGTATATATGTAACTATATGTTTTTTTATAAAGTCATACACATATAACTTGATATATATTCAACTTTACTAGAGGGGGGAGTTACGTGAAGAATAGACTACATGCACGGAAGAAAAAAACATTTAAGCATGCAATAAAATATTTCTGGATTTGATAGTGGCTACAAGACAAACAGACCATAGAATGTAACAGAAACTGTTGCTGCCAGCATTTTGTTCCCATGCGTGAAAGGGGAAATACTCGAGCACAGCATAATCTTTTCAGTGGGCTTCAGTCTGTCCTGTTGGCTCCCCTGTTCCATTTCGGAAGCTCAATGCCCTGCCTGATGTCTCTTCCTTCTCTCTAAACATGGATTTTCCATTGCTTTATCTACCCTGAGCCCACCCTGCCCAGCCAGCATATACTATGTAAACCTTACCTAATAAATTCATAACCCTCTTACTCACCAATCACCAACTCACCTTTCAGAATGCAAGTGCAACTTATAATAGAGGTTTTGTTGCAAAAAAAAATTTTTTTAGAGAAGACCTTCACCAGAGTCGTTCATTTTGTAACAAAATATACATTAGCATTGTACACTTTTTTAACATATCCAAAGGCCCACGAGCCTTTATCACTGCACTGTAAGGTGGCTCGACTTTAGTTTAGAAGCCACATCAGTCCCTCACAGGTCCAAAGCCACAGCCTACTGTCTTTGCATTTTCTGGCCATACAATTCAACCTTACGAGTGGCAGTAATGAGTGTCTTACACATTATTGTCAGTCCTCAATGTTTACATTCTTTTCTAATGACCATTTCTCACGACCTTGAAAATGAGAGAGGGTTCAGGTTTAGGGTGTCCTGTAGTCTAAGTAGAGGGTTAGGGTGAAAGGGTTAAGTGATTTTGTTTGGATTTGTTGTATTGTGTGATGGCCCCTCCCAGCCCCCTCCCCACAGTTTCCTGGGCCCGCTGTGCCGAGGGCATTATAAAAAGGCAACGGGGCTCCCCCTGCTCTGACATATAGGCTGAATGTTTTCAGGACATGTTCATCTGTTGTCTACCCATGTTTCTTTTCTAACCATCCATAGCATAGGGGGTTTTGACATAGGTGCACAAAGAATAACGTACGGATCCATTCAGACAGTTTCTATGACTTAAAAAAACAGCATTCAGAAAGTGATATAGCCGATCATTGACAGTTATTCGGAGTCCGGGAGAGTTTAATGTTAAATTGTTAGGTGTTCGTTTTGTCCCACAGGTTCACAAAGACAGAAGTTACGTAGAAGGAAATTAGAGATAGAGGAGAATCTAGATCACGTTTTAGAGACTTACAGTTTCTGAATAGTTTCATCCCTCCATTATTTTAAGGTAGCCTCTTGACTTTTTGCCATCATGTGGGAGTTTCGATCCATGTCTTTCTGGCGGGCAGTTTTTGCCGAGTTCTATGGCACCATGTTCTTTGTGTTTTTTGGGCTGGGGGCAGCCTTGCGCTGGACCACCGGGCCCCTTAATGTTCTCCATGTTGCCTTTTGCTTTGGGCTGGCAGCTGCCACCCTTATCCAATCCATTGGCCACATCAGCGGTGGTCACATCAACCCAGCCGTCACCTTCGCCTACCTGATAAGTTCCCAGATGTCCATATTCCGTGCCTTCTTTTACATCATAGCCCAGTGTCTGGGTGCACTTGCTGGTGCTGCTGTTCTGTATGGGGTCACACCCAACAACATGAGGGGCAACCTGGCTCTCAATACGGTAAGTTTGTCACTGGACTAGAGGATATCCTCTCTCTATTCAAGTTGGATTGATAATAAATTGGTATGATGTGATGATTAAAATTAAAAAGATTGTTGTCTCAGATCACATAGTACATGGATGTCTGTTAATGTCATTGTAAAAATAATGTGGTGCCTAAAGGATTTAACATCTATGTAACTAATGATAACTCATTGTAGAAGATTATATATTATTATAATATTATCAGACAAAATGTAACATCGAATCGCACAGCATTAAAGTGACAATTCAATAAAGCCTCGATATAAGGTTGATACTTAGTTCTGCATAATATGTTATAATAAAAAAAAACTCAAACCTTAGCAGTAATACTCATAAAACCTGATTTGTGAAGTATCCTCTCTGCAAAATATATTTGTGTGTTGTGTATGGAGTGTGTTGCAGTTTAACTGAATTTCTCTCCTCCCTTGATGTCTCCTCTCTTGTGTTAATAGCTGCAGCCAGGTATCAGCCTTGGCATGGCCACCACTATGGAGGTCTTCCTAACCCTCCAGCTTGTTGTCTGCATCTTTGCTGTGACCGACGAGAGGCGTAACGGCCGCCTGGGCTCTGCTGCCCTGGCCATTGGTTTCTCTGTGCTCATGGGTCACCTTCTGGGGGTAAGCACCAGGCTAAGGTCAATATAAAAGCAAGCCCTGAGATTACAGTGACTGTGAATGTTTCTTTGACACAGATATAGAGAATTATTTAATGCATAAAAAAAGACCATACAATATGTCATTCTTTCACAATGTTTTTAACCTGGGGATTCTCACTTTATTTTAGATGTACTATACCGGTGCTGGAATGAACCCTGCAAGGTCCTTCGCCCCGGCAGTGCTTGTCAGAAACTTCATCAACCACTGGGTAAGAGTATTTCTGTTCTACAGTTACTCGGGGGAAAATCCAATTATGTCTAATAGATGAGTTAGTAGATAGTTACATTGGATGATTGTAGCATGATATCTCTGTTTCTCTGCTTTGCAGGTGTATTGGGTGGGGCCCATGATTGGTGGTGCCATGGGCGCTCTGGTGTACGACTTCATTCTGTTCCCCCGCGTGCGGGGCCTCTCTGAGAGGCTGGCCACACTGAAGGGAAACAGAACCCCAGAGACGGAGAGCCAGCAGGACCCCCGGGGAGAGCCCATCGAGCTCAAGACCCAGGCACTATAAGTCAGGGATGATGATTGCCTTTCCACCCCCCTACCACTTGAACTTTGACCTGTGACTCAACTCCTCCCACTATCCTAATAAACATGCACATATATATATATAT
>JAVQIZ010195656.1:0-18763 GCA_036023535.2 Galaxias brevipinnis | reverse complement strand
ATTGGTATACATGTTTATTAAAAAATATGTGATTACAATCGCTAATGAATAATATATAAAATTTACTTTAAGCAAAAAAATAAATAACTACAGCTATATTCGAATACCCACACCATTTTGAATAATCGAATATTTGAATAACCGTGCCCATCCCTAGTAAATTTTTGAGGATGCCCCTAAGACATAATCCTTAGTGTTTTCATACCATTGGTCTAGATGTCATTTTGTAAGCTGCCTCTTTTGGACCATGGTCATAACAGGTGAGGGGCCACCAGATGATGAATGGCTCCCCGCGGGACGAAGACGGGGACAAGGATGAGAGCAGCGTGTCCAAGGCCATGCAAAGGATCACCCTCATGGGCCCCAGGTATTGACTCGTGCTGCTGTCACTGTGCACACACACACACACAGAAACACACACACACAGGAACACACACACAGGCTGTCTGGCTGACGTAGGACCCACATACTACAATAATAGGGCCCTCGAGGGTGCACAGTGCCAGAGAAATGTAATTGTATCACTCAGAAGCTATAAAGACACCTCAGATAAATGGATGGAGCATAAATCTCACCTGGGGTTAAATCATCCATTCTGGACCCAACCGGATCCGCTGTCTCCCGTCAGCACTATGATCAAGGTCAAAGTTAAAACGTATGAGGGGAGGGCCTCTGTCTTAATCACGAGGCTGTTTCTTCCCTCTCAGGCAGCAGCAGAGACTCTTAAAAGCTCTGGAGAAACTGGAGAGCGGCACAAACCAGGACACACCTCAGGTCGTGGGGACAGACAGCAGGACAGCGGTGAGTCATTCAGAGCCAGTGGCGCCACCAGTCACAGTGAATAAGCATAGGATTTACAAGGCGCGACCCGGACAGGGAGCCTCTCCCCCCGAGCCGACAAGACGGAAGGGTGCCTGTGTCAAGTGGACGGGGGTGTGATGTCATTGTGTTGTCACGGCAGCGGAGGCGGCCCTCGGCGGAGGTCACCCCCACAGTGTACGTCACCATGGAGATCCTTTCCAACTGGGGGAACGACAGCCAGGTGGGTCTGACGGAGATGCAGTTCTACTGCCAGGCGAACAGGAAGCTGTACGTCTCGCCGCACGACCTGGACATCCGCAACGCCGACTACCCTGGGAACCTGGGGGCGCTGGTCAACGGCAAGGCCAAAGTGAGCCCTCGCTTCACATATTTAACAACATGTTTTGGATCATTATTGATGTGTGAAAATAATAAAATGTCTACTCTTGGTAAATGGGGGTTTTCATTTCAACTTCTTTTGAGTACATCTAGAAGCTTCTTGCTGTTTCATAAATCCTCTGGCCTTTTCTGTTGTTCAGACCACCAAGGATCGTCACATGTGGACCTGTCCATTCCATCCTCCGGTGCAGCTATACTTTATCATCAGGAACACGGAGAGGTCTCCAGACTTTGGAATATCCCGCATCAAAATCTGGAACTACAACAGGAGCCTCAATGTAAGCATTCCTCTAGATATGCAGCTATCATTAAAAAGGAATAGAGATCATCTTTGCACAGCTAAGGAATAGATCTAGGCACGTAGAGAGAGTCGCCGTGCTAACAGATGAGTGCGCTGCAGCCGTTGCGTAACATAAGGATCCCACTGAAGTCAGAAGAGGGAACATGGCCTGCAGCATCTCACATCATCATTTGTTGTTGTGCCTCAGTTTGCTCAGTGTTCATAGCGCGACAAGTCAACCGTGTTGAATCCCATAGAGTAGGGATAGCTGCTCACTGTGCCATAGTGGGAGCGTACCAGCGGTGCGCGCGCCCGCGCCTCAGGTCGGCTCCCTTTAATCAGTGGCTCTTTCAGCCGCCACTCAGTCCAAATGTGGAACAGTTGGAGATTAGCAGCAGAGGATTAGCGTTAGGAGAAGTCCTGGGCGGCAGCACCAAGCCTCTCTGCGGCTCACAGAGAGGGGCCCACCGAGACCCTCCAGCCGGGGCTGCACTCTGTGTGTCTGTCTGTCTGTCTGGACGACGGGGGAGCTCAACCACGTGGCACTGGTTTTTCCTTGTCTGTTGTGTTTTCTGGTGGTTTGAAGATTGAGAAAGGTACGGCGGTGGGAGAGGCACACCTTTTGATCCACTGACTGAAGGGCTAGAGGAGATCTAAGTGGGTTTTAGCCATGCGGCCGTGGCCGTGCGTCAGCCAGGAGGCTACTTACTGTTAGCTCTGGGATGTACATCTAGTTACATTATTATCATGCACATGCAGAAGGTGTGCTGATTAGTTGTAGCGGGATTTATACCGTAATGTGTTTATCTCATGATTCAGGTATTTCATGTGAATTTTTAGCTAATGTTTTTGCTTTTATTTTCTCTTGTTTTATCAAATGTACCGCGTAGTATATGACTGGTGTAGAACCGGCTTAGGACTCTAAATAGCGCCGTTTGTCTTGCGTTTCAGGAGCTGGACATCGGAGCGCGGCAGGTGAAGCTTTACCTCAACAGCACGCTGGTCTTTGAGGGGGAGCTGGACAAGGGCTGTGGCAACCAGGTCTTTGACTACAGCACCGCCATCCACCTCCAGGCACTCCCGGTCCCCGAATCCTTCTCTCCCAGCCCTGTGGCGTCTGGCCACAGCCTGAGGGGCGTCAGCCCGCAGCGCCATGACGACGGGCGGGGCCAGGACAACCGGGAGAGTAAGAACGACATTAAGCCCGCAGCCCAGCTTGTAGACATGCAGGACAAAGCGAGCACGCCGCTCCCACCCCTCTCCCCCGCCACGGCTTTGACCTCGCGCCTAGCCACCCAGAGGAGCGTTGACCTGCCTCCTCCCGACGACCCCTTCCCTGTCAGGCAGCAGCTGGAGCAGACGGCCCCCATGGAGCGGACGGTCACCACCCAGCCGTCCTCCAGCAGGGCGCCACAGTGGCTGCAGCCCCTCAGCAGGGGAGCCCCAGAGGGCTGTGAGGCTGGCCGGGAGAGGGAGAGGCCGCTGTGGCTGGTGCCCCAACAGTCCGCCGAGCACAAGCCCTCGTCCACCTCGGTGCTGCCGGAGCTGCCATGCCACCCCGGCCGGGTGTGCCGGGGCTCGGAGAGGACGGCGAACGGGAGCCAGTGGAGCGTGGACCCTCTGGACCTGGGCTCGGACCTGCTGGAGGAGCTGGGCGAGCAGCAGCAGCAGCGCGCCGGCCGGCCCGTCAGCGGCCGGAGGGGCCCGACCCGGAACGCTAGCAGATCCACAGAGGAGCAGCAGCAGCAGCAACGACAGGGGGTGGCCGGACTCTACAGCGCCGGTAAGCAGGGCTCACACACTAGCTTTGTACTGTCAGGGCGTTTGGAAATAGTATTGTTCCTGGCCCGCTGTCATGCCAGAAGAAACGCAACACAGTTGATTTCTTAAGGTCAATGGGTGGTAATGACTTAATGAAAAATGTAATTTGTACTGGTGAAAACTGGTGCATTCTGTTCGAATCCCCACTGTTAAGAGGCCTCTAATTCTTGGCTGCACCTGAGTTCCTGGGATATGAGTTTGAGGCGTCTCACCGTGAGGGGTAGTGTTTTGTTGTTTTATGGTGAGAGGGCTTTATGGGTGTAGATTTGCATTGCACACGGCGGTTCTATTTCCAGTATGACGATGAAAACATAATTTCCTTGCTTTGTCTACCCTATACCCGTTGCTTTGCCAGGCACATCCCCTTTTTCTGTCCATATGTGGAAGTGTCGCCGTTATTGTTTTAGTGCGATAGCCTGTTTTCTTAGAGTCTGCAGTCTGATCTGGGTTCTAATCCTCCCAATGAGTCAGTGGACAGGTTTGAACGATCTGCCTGGATCTCTTTGTTCTCGGAAACAGTCGCAATATCCTTTTGTTTTGCTTCGAAACGAGATTAACGAGCGGTGCAGACTGCTGCATCACACTCCGCCAATGGTCCTTAAAATCCCCTGAGCTCCAGGCCCCAGAACCCCCCTCCCCGCTTCCCATCCCTTCAATATGGAGTGGTTAGCCCAGACATGTCCTTTACACATCCTTCACACGCCCAGGCGTACAGCCACACGCCAGGTCCACCTGCCAGCCTGCCCCCTCCATTACAGCCCGTGTCAGTGTGACGGGGGCTGCAGGCAGGGTGAGCTGTCGGGTGCCAGGGCACAGCAGCTGTGGAAGCAGAGCCCTGCTGTCAGCTCCACTCAGACTCGGTCTATGGAAAGACTGCCCGAAGTATTCCAATTTAAACGGGCACTCTGAATGACACATGCTTTCTGGGCCTTGTGGGGTTCAAAACCATCCTATAACGACTTGAATGCCCTGATATCATCGTCTCCAAAAAAATAAAACTTCTTTACAGAACCAAAAATAGGTTCTTTGGTTTGTAATCCTGGGGGAACCACTGTTGGTTCTAGGTGGTGTTGATGGTACTCATTGCAGCTTTTAAGGACCATCTTTGTTATTCAATTTGAACTGTACCCTTGTTTTACTTTCTATGTTGTGAGGTTAGATGCTAATGTTAGATATCTAATGTGACATGCTTGTCATGCGTGTTATATATTAAATAAATTACTTATTTGACACTGCTTTGCTACAAGAGAAATTCTCTTCTTCTTTGTGAGATAAAATAGTCTCTAGACTACAAAAGAAGAGCCCGTGTCTTGGAGTGTTACTCATTGTGTTTGTGTGCGTTCCACAGAGGAGCCCGTGTCTTGGAGTGTTGCTCATTGTGTTTGTGTGCGTTCCACAGAGGAGCCCGTGTCTTTAGTCGCCGGCACCAGCAGACGTCAGCGCACACCTCGAGCCCAGCTCCGCAGCCAGACCGACGACACCCTCATGGAGTCCTGGGACTCCCTCACCAAGTTCAACCAGTGCCAGCGCGGACGCATCTCCAACATGAGCTTCGAGGGCGACATCTTCGACGAGTTCCTCCAGCGCCAGGGCCGAGCGGCGGCTAGCGCAGCCCCCACGGCGGTGGCCCACAGCCCCCTGTCCTCCCTGGTCCCTCCGGGTGACACGGTGGAGGAGCCGGAGGAGGAGCCCTCCACGGAGCCTGAGCGGGAGGAGGAGTTTGAGATCCCGGTGCTGCCTCAGGGTCAGCGGCTGGTCATCAGCATCCTGTCCACCTGGGGCGACCGCCACTACGTGGGCCTCAACGGCCTGGAGGTGTTCAGCTCCAGCGGCGAGCCCGTGCGGCCCGCGCACATCCGCGCCGACCCGCCCGACATCAACGTCCTGCCGGCCTACGGCAAAGACCCCCGCGTGGTCTCCAACCTGATCGACGGGGTCAACCGCACGCAGGATGACATGCACCTGTGGCTGGCGCCCTTCACACCCGGCCGCAGCCACGTCCTCTTCCTGGAGTTTGCCGCCCCCTGCCAGGTGGCAATGATCCGGGTGTGGAACTACAACAAGTCACGGATCCACTCGTTCCGGGGGGTGAAGGAGGTGGAGATGGTGCTGGACGGGAGGTGCATCTTCAGGGGCGAGATCGCCAAGGCCTCGGGGAACCTCTCTGGAGGTAGGTCGAGAACATTTGCATTCCAACCCTATGGCATTGTATCATTAGTATCAGAACCATAGCTCTATACTCTTACTCTACTAGCGAGAGTTTATTTGTTGCAGTAGCTTGTACAATGTAATAAGCTGATTTTAAAGGCTTCGTTACAATTATAAGCAGAACGTGTAAACATCAATTATCCTATGTTTGGTTTGAACATGCCTTGGTAGGCCATATTCCAATGCCCGGGAGCCTACAGTGTTTAAGGCACGTGCAGTGGCATACAGACCGCCCACTGGCTCTGTGCAGTGCAGTGCCAATAGGTGTCAACAGACCCGTTGAGAAAGAACACAACATGTAAATCATGTCACTTCTCCCCTCCTCCCAGGACTGGACCAGTTCGGAGACACCATCCTGTTCACCACGGACGACGACATCCTGGAGGCCATGTCCCGCTACGACGAGACCTTCCAGGGGGAGGCCGAGGGCCCCGGGAGCCTGGAGTACGAGGAGGAGCTCCAGAGGCCCCGCACGGCCGACGGAGAGGGGGAGGAGAGGCCCTTCACCCAGGCCGGCTTCAGGGAGGAAGACCTGGCTGTGAGTTTAGGACACACAGCCAGACTGGACGGAGGCTGTCTGTTCAGTTGTCTGAAACGGCAAACGCTAGACGGTTAAGCTTTGTTTTTCTCCCCATGCCTCCTCTGGAGATTGAGTCTGTTTGTCTGCGTGCGTGTTCTTTCTAGTTGAAGCTCCACCTCAGCCCCACCGGCAGCCAGTCTGAAGAGGCCACCGAGCACATCCCCGGGATGTATACTGGAAAGTGTGAGTTCTGAACCCAGACCGTTGTGTCTAAACTAAGGTTTGCCTGCTCTGACTGTTGGTGGCTACGCTCCTCCGTCACTGTCCAGTGACCTATGTGTCCCGGTCTTTCCGCTCCCAGGCCTCCGGATGGAGCTGATCGCCACGTGGGGGGACTCCCACTACATGGGGCTGACGGGACTGGAGGTGGTGGGGAAGGAGGGGGAGAGCGTGCCGCTGGACCTCAGCATGGTGGCCGCCTCACCCCGAGACCTCAACGATCTGCCTGGCTTTGGACAGGACCTGCGCACCTTGGACAAGTACGTCCCCACCCCTCAGTCTGTGCCGGTTTACATCCTGGCTCTTCCTCTCGCCTGTCTTTGCTCCTATTCCTCTTTATTTTTTTGGACCACTGTCTACAAGAGCAGTGTGTTATATTTGTAGAGGGCATGAGGGTGTGTGCTATGGAGTATGGAAGGATTGTGTTGATGTGTTGATGGTGTGGGGGTTAAGGTCAGGGTTCTGGATGGTGGATGTGTTTCCCCGCACCTCTTTAGTTTTTAAGTGTACATGCTTTAAATTCAGATGACTGTTCAACAAAGGAGTGCCCTCACTATCCAGGCTCACTCACTTGGCTTAATATTTAATTTAATAACGTTTCTCCCCTTTCCTGCTCCAGGCTGATTGACGACCACAACATCACCACTGAGGACCAGCACATGTGGCTGATCCCCTACTCCAGCGGTGAGCCCCACACCCTGACCGTGACCTTTGACCAGGCCCAGACCATCGCCGGCCTCCGCATATGGAACTACAACAAGTCCCCCGAGGACTCCTACCGAGGGGTGAGGCAGCCACGTGGTCCAGGACAGTATGAGGGGGGCTTTATGGGCACATCAATGACACAGTGAAAGCATCCTTTTCACTATACTAAATGGCTGTCACAATGTCAGTTACAATAACTTTGTTGTGAGTTGGGATTTATGTCAAGGTCAGGGTTGAGACTTTTTACCTTGCATGGCCCGGTGTCTCGTGCATGGGTTCCCTGTTACGTGTGGAGCCCCCACAGTCAAGTTGAAATCTGATTGCCTGTTCTCTTCCACAGGTCAAAGTGATCCATGTGTTCATGGACGATGTAGCCATCTCGCCAGCAGAGGGCTTCCTCATCCGGAAAGGCCCGGGGAACTGCCACTTTGACTTTGCTCAGGAGATCCTCTTCATAGATTTCCTCCAGACCTCCTCTGCTAGTGGCAACAAGCACACCGATGACTACTCCCTCACGTAAGGGCTGAAGTACAGCTTACATACACTATACTCTGCCATCTAAATCAAGACTGCGTGGCCGTTGAAACTTGATAATGTAACCAAGCCTTTCTGTTGTCTAAAACAGTGGAGGTTGTAAGAAACAGGAGCAAACCAGCATGGATTATGAGTCCCCCATCATGCCTTGTGGTTGTATCCTTTTCCCCCCTCTGCCTGGAGTCAAACGTCCCACCGCACCGCATGCCCTTCTGCTCGCTAGCATGAAGCTAAAGGGACTCCATAGGTTTGACTGTTTAACAGTAGTGACTGATATTGAGCATCACATTCACCTTGATGCTGCTTTCTTATCAACTTTCAAACTGAAACGGAAAGTCTAGGCAGGTTTTCTGTGTGTCGTCCTTGACCTCGACTTTGCCAGTCATCTTCCAGCTGCAGCTGTTAACCACCTGGGGGGACCCCTACTACATCGGCCTCAACGGGCTGGAGTTCTACGACCAGAACGACGAGAAGATCCACCTCAGCGACAACAGTATCCTCTCTGGTTCATTAACACTGTCGATGCAAAAAAAACGAAAAACACTACGTATGTTACACTCTCTGGTAATACAGAAAATGTACCAGTATTCAGACCCCTTCACCTATTCCACATTTTGTCACTTTCTATTGTAGAATGTATCATCTTTTTTTCTAATCAATTCTCGCACAATGCCCCATCATGACAATGCGAAAACAGGTTTGAAAGTTGTGCAAATGTACTGACACTGTGACACAGCAAGTTGAGCTCAGGTGCATCCTGTTTCTGTTTATCGTCCTTTATATTTCTACAACTTGATTAGACATGATTTGGAAAGGCACACGCCTGTCCACATATAATGGCCCACAGTGCATGTCAGAACAAAAACCAAGCTGTGAATTTGAAGGAATCATCCATAGACCTCAGAGACGGGATTGTGTCAAGGCACAAATCTGGGGAAGGGTACAAAAAATGTTCTACAGCCTTGACGGTCCCAAGGAACATAGTAGCCTGCCATCATTCTTAATTTGGTGGAGGTTTGGAACCACCAGCACTCTTCCCAGAGCAATCGGGGTAGAATGGTCTTAGTCAGGCAGGTGGTGCTATGGTGAAACAGTGTGGTGGCCGCATCATGCTGTGGGGATGTTTTTCAGCTGCAGGAACTGGGAAACTAGTCAGTATCCAGGAAAATGTGCTCCAGAGCGCTCTGGACCTCAGACAATGGCATCGGGACAAGTCTGTGAATGTCCTTGCGTGACCCATTCAGAGCCCGGATTTGAACCCAATCGAGTATCTCTGGAGAGTTCTGAAAATAGCTGTGCATTGACGCTTCCCATCCAACCTGACAGAGATTGAGAGCATATGGAGGGAAGAATGGGAGAAATTCCTTAAATGGAGGTGGGCCAAGCTTGTAGCGTCATACCTAAGAATACCTTAGGCTGTAAACGCTGCAAAACATGCCTCAGCAAAGTACAGGGTAAAGGTTCAGAATACTTATGTAAATTAGATGTTTCAGTTTGTTTGTTTAAGTAATGTTGCACAAATTTCTACAAAACTGCTTTCACTTTGTAATTTTGGGGTACTGTGTGTGTGATAGCTGCGCAGAAAAATGAATTGTGGCCATGTTGGAATACGGCTGTAACATACCAAAATGTGATGAAAATGAAGGGTTCTGTATACGTTCTGAATGCTCTATAGACCTGAGAGGTGATTGGTTAGGAGAGCAGGGCACAGCACCAGCAATCCCTGTGTGGTCTGCAGGGTTACGTTGGGTGGTTTTTGCTGCACAAAAAACAAAGTTTTTGAACATGACTTGGCTTCTGTAACTATGATAATAAAAAAGGTCAAATAGAGACTTCTAGTGGATGAAAATGGCAGATCTGTATTCCCTAACGTGTCTCTTCCAGACATTGCTGCCTTCCCAGACAGTGTCAACGTGCTGGACAGCGTGAATGGCGATGTGAGGACTCCAGACAAACTGGTGGATGGGGTCAACAGCACCCATGATGGCCGACACATGTGGTTGGCTCCAGTGCTGCCTGGACTGGTGAGGAAGTGTTTGTGTATTTTAGTTGAGTGAAATGTTGACAGAAAGGGAAATTTCTGATTTTTGAACGGTATTTCAAATCTCTTTGTAGGTGAATCGTGTGTATGTGATATTTGACCAGCCTGTGACGGTGTCCATGATCAAACTGTGGAATTACTCAAAGACCCCTCAAAGAGGAGTGAAAGAGTTTGGGGTATGTCGTCCCAATGTTAAGTTCATTTAGATAGCCTTTGTGCTCTGTTGAAACATCTAGCAAAAGTGTGTGTGTGTGTGTGTGTGTGTGTGTGTGTGTGTGTGTGTGTACACACAGCTACTTGTGGATGACCTCCTGGTGTACAACGGCATCTTGGAAAGCGTGAGCTACACATCGCGGGGCATCCTGCCCAACTGTGACCCGGTGGTGCCCTACCACACCTTCCTGTTCACCGACAACGCCCGCGTCGCCCACCGGGAGAGGAACACCGTTATCAGGTAAACTACAGGAGGCTCTGGCATGAAAGTCGGCATGTGATTGGCTGCATGGTCTGCATGGTCTGCAGACACCATGGCTAATTGGCTGCTCTCTCATTGTTCTAAATACGCAGTGCTGATAGGTTGAACTTTCTGCTAGTTGTTATTCATGCGTGATTGTATGGGTTGTGCTGCTTTACCATTTACATACAGTATAATGTTCCAGACAGACACTTGCTAGTAGTTTCCTGTTCCACTATCACAAATGTTAAGGACTAAAGAGTGTGCCCTTTGCACACAGCCATGAAATCCAAGTAGGATTATATAACCACAGGTGGAAAAAGGATATCCTCAACTCCTTAATGTTTATAAATCAGACAATACCTCAGTGTGGGAGTCAATGTAGCATGTGTAAGTGGTGAGTTGTTATGAACAGAGCTGTGCTCTCCCCACTCCAGCCCCCGGGGCCGCAGACCACGCCAACAGTGAGTAACACTGAGCTCCTGCAGACCTGTGTTAGTCCTCCCCCTTGTGGTCGATCCCAGTACTGAAGGTTATTTTAGTTGTCTGTCCTCGAATGACTCCCAGCCATTCCATTCCCCCACCATGACTATTCCGCTTACCTCCAGCCTCCAAATCCCACACCTGTCCCTTTTGCCTTCTCTCTGTAGCCTCATCCTAGATACCAAGGCCTGGACCCACTGGCTTCCAATCCATCAAGCCTTCTCTTTGTGTCCTGTGACTGCTCCCTGGGCCAGTTTTGTACATTTATGGCTAGACGTTGTGTTGACTTGTCAAACGGTTTTGTCTTCCTGTTGTGCTGCAGTAGTTATGTTGAGGACCAGGACGTGAAGATGACCAATGAGAATCAGATAGTCCATCACAACAAGAAGAAGCCGACAGCCGACCCAGGTAAGCCATACAAATAGCTTTGCAGGTTGATTAATGTGTCCGTTTCATTTGTCTGTCAGTTCAAAAGCAATAAAATGGGCTGTTTTGTAGTCTTTGTTAAAATAACATTTAACCTAAATGTTGATTTAATCATTAACCCCAAAAGCTTGTTTGCTCTCTCTCTCTCTCTCTCTCTAATGCAGCACTCCGGCCTAAAACCTGCATGACTGATTCTGGTAAGCTAGGGAAAAGGAGGTACTGACAGACAGCCATAATGACCAATGAACAAACAGGCTTGCATGTGTCAAGTCACACTGCACCTATGGAGAGAGACTAACTTGAGGGAGGCGGGACTGTAGCTGCGTCAACGCCCTCTGATGATTCGTCCTGACCAGCCTTAAGCCAATGACAGTGTCCTAGGACTCCGCAAGTCAGACTGCACAGTTTGGAAGAGGCGTGGTGACAGACTTGTTTTTGAAGGGCACGCTTCCTGAAGAGGCCCAAAAACTGTACAGAAGTCTTTGGGTTTATGTGCTCCCACAGAACTCCACTCACTTGTCTAACCGGGTCCCCGTTCCTTCCCCTTTCGAAACCCATCAATATTTGACAATTTTTAACAACTGGTCAGAGCCCATACATTTGATTCCCCAAAAGGACATTCTGTGAGCTTAGCATGGGTTCTTTCCCCAGACTTGGCCCAGTGCGTGTCAGAATCGCCACAAAAGCTGACCCTGGGCGCTGAAATGAGTTAGCCCCACTGTGTACAGGAGTAGTACCTGTTGTTACAGCTCCTCCCACTGTGTCAATGTGACCCTAAAATGGCTGCTATCTAACCAATAGCCCCCTTATCGTGCCTAGGTCTATTTGCTCTAGTTCTATCTTTAATCTGTGGCTGCTCCTTGTGATTTTTTGCTGCGTAACTTTTATGCTGCTTACAGGTGAACTGAGTTGGATCACACAAAGGATGATACTCTGTTTATAAATGAGTGAATGAATTCAGGGGGAATAATACTGCACCTTCTAGCCCTTGAACCAGCTTTATCCATATGGTTATAGACTGATATAACTTCCAACCAACAAATCCTTATGCTATGCAGTGAATGGCTATATATTTTTAAAACCTAATGGTTTTTATAGGAGCAAGTGATGGCAGATTGAGGAGATTTATATGCAGAGGTAAGCCAGAGCATTGTCGTATTCAATTGCAGTTAAGGGAGATTTTGGGTTTAATATTTTATCTCCAATGGTCCAATTAATAAAAAAAGTCCCACATACAAATATACTGAATATGCTTTGTAAATGTATAATTTGTACTTGTGAAAAATATACTAACGTTCAATATTTTGTCCAGGTATACAATGTGTTGAAATTGTAGCTCAGTTATTGATGGAACCAGTTGTTTGCTATCTAAGTGACCTTTATTGAAGTTTGTCCAATGGGACTGTTTTTTGGAGATGAGCCGTTTTTAGAGATGCAAAGAAATATAGTTTCTTTTCCAACAGTTGAAAATAGAACTTACAAAATAGATTTACGTTTGCCAGTTGGGGTAAAGTAGCTTGTGGACAACTACTAATATGCAAACACTGTTATACCTCAAACAGGGAAAACATATTTTAAAAAGGGATGGATTCTAAAAATCCTATTTTACCTTCAATATAACATATAGTTGGTGTCGTACAAACTGTATTTATTAGTATTTTGTTGCATGAAGAAGTCAACTCTTTGGTTAACATTACAAAAGGAAAATGTTAGACATTTGTGTTTTAAAGAAAAACTTTGCTGCTTCAATGAGCCACATTATAGCCTATTTCATACTATAACACTTGTAAATAACAAAATAATCGAATTGTTTATGAAATGCAGTTTTATGTATTTGATTTGAAAATGTCATAATGCAACTATAGGATTCACCCCATACCTTTGAGAGGTGGTGGCTATCTTTGTATAATTGACATTTTGTGTTCAAAATATTTGATTATTTTTTTAATCTTGTTCAAATATGTATGTATATTTAGTGTAGTTCTATTTGAATAAATAACACAAAAAATATCAATCTTAGATATGTTATTTATTAGTTATTCTAAGTTGTTAACTTGATTGTTGTAGGTTTTAAATTTGTAGTTCTTTTTTTCTTTCCTTTTAACAGTTTAATCGTGTTTAGATGCAGACACCTAATTGAATTATTAGCATTAAGAAATGCAAAAGTAAGTTGAATATCGACCTCAGCTTCTCTCCTTTTTGGAAAAAGAACCAGACAGACACTTAATCTCCATAAATATAGTCTTGAGACATTTTAATGTGCAATTGGCAATATGATTATTGTCTTTGAGGAATGATTTTGTTATAATTCATTGCTGAGGAACAGTTTAGGCAACTTAGTGGAGGAACAACTGATTCAAACACTAAGCTGTAATTATACCACTTCTTTGGAGGACAAGATCTTAGATCTTCCCAGGAAACGTCCCTTCTTCCCTCTGGTCATCCCATTTCTGGATCTGGGGGCAATGAGACATAAGGGTGACACCATGGAAACCTTAATCATATTTACTAACAAATCAAATATGTGTTTTAATTCTATTCTAAAAAGCATTATTCTCTTCCTATCAGGAGTGTGTTGATGTTTGCTTGTTCAGTATCGGTCATGCTCAATTAGCTCTCACTATGCTCAATTAGCTCTCACTAGTTTGTCCAGAGATGAGAAAAATACTGTAAACAGATCTTCAACTTAAAAACAAGTTTTCTCATAAAACCCTTTGACTTAATTGAACACACTGAGGACATTTGCCCAGCATACACTAAAAGCATGTTTGTTAGTCAAAGTAAAGCTGTTCAGGCCTTATCAAGTCATGCCTGTAATTGACCATTCAATTGATCAAATGCATGTTCTCAATGCATTTACAATTCCATATAAACAATGTTGCTTATGGAAAAGTTTATAGCTCCAACTACTAACCCAGGATAAGGGGCAGAGTGATTTGTAGACCCTCCTATACCAATCACATGGGGCTGTGTCTACACCTTTGGTGTCCAAGGCTTTTTGGCAGCGATGAAAGTCTAAAAATAAATAACAATGAGAGATTATCTATTACTTGGTGGCCATGGGGAGGGTTCCTGTTAGACCACCTCTGCAAAACAGTGCATTACTTTATTCCCTCAACCTTAGGGAAACACAATGGTAGACATTTTTATGAAACCAATTATCCATAATGCTACCGACTTATGCAGCTAATAAGGTTTGGAACCACAGGTGGAGCCTATATATTTTCAATATATTTAAAGCCCGGCTTACCTAGATAATTGGACCAGCAATTCCTTGTCTGGTTCGAGTTGGGGAACCTGGCATCGAAAGGTGCAGTACGGTAGTTCTCCAGTTTAGTCTTGATGTCATCTGCCATTTCGATTTCTGAATTTAGAAAAATAAGACAGTACAAAAAACGTTCGTGACCCAGATATACAGACCATTCTCAATTCCGTGGAGGCACTCCATTTTCACCGCATATAGCCACATGACGACCCAGGCCAATGTGTAATTTTATGGCAAATATAAAACATAGGTAGGTCCACATCATGAAGCCTACAGATCTTATTAGCAGCTGTATCGACTAACTGAAATGTTTTAACGGTTGGTCTGAAAGTATAGAAAATAGAGCAGGATTTAGAAGTGGTGGGAACTCCACTGCGCTATTTCAACTATTATTCTGGAAATGCAGCTATTTATTGTAGGCAAGAACTTAAGCCTGTCTAATTACTTTGTGATAATGTAATCCAACAATAGCCAATAAAACATGACATTTGCCTAAATATAAAAATTCAGTTGAACCAATGCAATAGGCGACATTGTACTAAAGTAATATATTGGTATCCTATAGCATCAAATTTCCCTTGATTGAGGCGTTTTAGTTTCGTTATCAAATGAGGAAGCACAATGAGAGTTAATTAAAACAATTGCCAAGCATTTTTTATCCCATTCAATATTTATTTAATTTTAGTTCGAAACTGTGGTGATGATTAAAATGCTTACCTTTGTACAAGGTTTCAGTCAAGTTCAAATGGAATTTATGCTAGATGATAAAACTCCGCTTCCACTTAGTGGCACGGATGGATAGCAGTATATGCGCTCTTGCGCGCGCCAGTGAGGTTATTGTACTGTAGCCGTGCGGTCTCATCATGCCGGTATGGCGGACTCAGGTCACATTGGCATTACAGCGCATCAAAATAATTTCAGAATTATAGAATCATTCTCTGTACGCTAAATCGTTACTAAATCAGACTGAATCAATTCACATTTTCCAAATAATAAGGCTATAATGAGTGACTTATAGCAGTGTGTAATCGCTTACATGCCTCCAATGCATGCATTCCATTCACCTGTTAATCATTAATCGCATGTTTTACAAATTGTCTTTTTTTGTATTGAACTACACGCATTCCTTGCTTATTATGAAGGAATTTGCGGTCGGGTCTAGAGGATTGTATACGGCCACATAAAAAGCATTGGGCGTCAATAGTAGGCTATAATCTACACTGAAATAACCTGGCTTGTGACTAAACTAAGCAAACCTCACGCTCTCCCGAAATTGCAACAGGGCAAAATAGGTAGTGAGTGAACGCTAAATTGGCAGTGTGCCATGAACTGTGTGGTGGTTGACCCTACATGGTTTTAAAATTGTCGTACCGCAACCACTAGTGACAGATTCCACATTAAACTATACAACCACAGGTATCGGTCATTAAGCACATAGATCACCGAATCAAATTAGGCAGTGGCCGAAAATATGTTACATCGTCGACTCTAGTCTGTATACTCTATATTAAATGCACCTGCACATGACACACTATCCAGTGCGCGTCATCCTGGGCAGTGGATCACGCAATATAAAGTTAATGCCCGCCAGAAAAACCGGTGTGACATGGATACGTGACAGAGGTCTCGTTCCCCCCAGCTGATGTAGTTTGCGCATGCCGGTAGAGGAATGCCCTTCCTACTGTTTACTATATCTATTTCCTATATGTCTGGCTGCACATTAGTGTACAGACAACGCAAGTGCAGTCTCTGCGACTCGAAAAAACAATCGCTGAACTAAAGTTGGTGTCCAATATCCCACCATAAAATGTCTCAATAAAAGGCAGACTAGTCATGTTGTAAATTGTTTATTATATTATTCAATGCAACTGTAACTATCCCAGGAAATTAATCAAAAGGAAAAACCAGCTCCAAAGAAAGCCTGTTCTACAGGTTTTGTAAGGCAAACAATAAAACGTCCATATTCATTATTATTGAAAGTTATACACTTTAAAAAGGCAGTGCCATAGTCCACAAAATAAGCTATGTAGTTTAACACTCTAGCATTCAAAAATCTCCACTTTATTATTATGATTATTCCACTATCATTAGTCCCAAAAGAAGGGTCTAAAACTGGCATAGAGGCCATTTTTCAATTACAGCAACTTGGATTAACAGTACCCTTTAAGCGTTACCTGATTGTTAAATACAGTATCTCAGACTACAAGGCGGTCACAGCATCTCTTTGGAAGGACCCTTCTATGTATTTACACACCAACCACACGGTTGTAGAACTCTCCCTGGGGGATGTAAGTGCCTGTTTTTGCATATCGACTTGTGGTTGACTGTTAGCCCATCAAACGTCTGTATGAATCCTAACGTGCTGAAGCAGTGGTTATCGTAATGTAACACCCACCAGCAGTCTTTTTAGCTTCTAGTGCATAGCAGTAGTCAGTTGCATATACCCAAACACCTACTCGATGCTCATGTGTGCGCTAAGAACTTAGTATCTTTATGAGGCTCAAAAGTGCTATGTGGCAATAGACAAGTTATGTGTGATTGTCAGAAGACGAGAGCGGCTGAATACAGGCAATTGATTTGGGTCATTGGATGTCCTTAGCAGGTATATTTGAGATTATTTAAGAGTTTGGATGTCAGCAACTTCAAGATCGTCATTTATACAGTACTGACCATTAAGGTTGTCATATAGCTACCAAATCTGAAAACTATTTGGTTGTCAGCAGCAAGACTGGTAAGACGTCACTCCTCGCTAAAGCGGAGTCTGTTGAAGGCCTCTTTGATATCTTCGTTGGTCTCGCTCATGCTGGCGGTGCCCATGCGGAGGACCTTGCTGTCCGTCACGTCCTGTTTCAGCTTGCGCTTTCTGAGCACTACCGTGCCCTGGGCCCCCTCGTCCTGAGGTCCGGTCAGCAGGATGTAACAGGCGTGGCGCCCACGCTCCAGCAGTGTGGCTGAGGCAGCCAAAGGCCCCACACAGCGTTAATGAACAATATGCTTGTACACTGCCCAGTTTCCACTTGATGATATTAGGCTAAACAAATTTTACTAACTCAAACTGACATGGTGGGCTTCGCACCTTTGTAAAGCTTACCTTTAAATGCAAGAATGTGGTCAATGACATTGTCGGATTCAAGGAGAACTTTGGAATGGTGGGGGTGCAGCATGTAAGATCTCCGGTCCTCATTCGACGGAACCTAGGTGAAGAATAGAAAATACATATAAACCACCAGAATACCATCCGAATTGTACAGTAATGACCATACTCTACATCTTTGGGTACTCACAGAGGAGTTGGCTTCGGTAGCCATCTGGCCCCAGAGCATGAAGACTGAGAAGGAGTTGATGGTGTTCACTGAGGACGGTCTTGGGCAGTTGGGACTGGCCAGCATGTTGACCTCCCAAAGGACCCCACCAGACTTCCCATCTAGAATCAACACCTAATATGGAGGCAAGGAAAGCATGTGTAAATACATCAAGAGTAAGATTAGTTGTGTACTGAAGAGATAAAAATGCTGAAAAGTAACCAAGGGAACCCAGCCAGATCAACTTTTTATGGCTTTCCCGACTTGCCCTTTTTGAGCTGTTGCCAGCATTTTCCTCGATCACTATGTCGGGAATGCCGTCATCGTTGTAGTGACCGAAGGAGGGCTTGCTGAGGAAAGAAAATATGATTTTCGTTGTCCTGTATGCCAGACTTTTTCAAATGTGTGCGATACAGCACTCGTGTATATTTCTCAACTTTCTCAACTTCTTAAAAGCTATGTTAAAACCCTCTGATACCACTGCCAAACTGGTCTAATTCATAATGTCAAAGATAAGGACTAGTCCGTCTGGTTGTTGGCTACTGTCAGTACCTGAGGACTGTGCTGGTGTTGACCCTCCACAGTGGTTGAAGACTGCCTCCATCTATGAGCACCACCCCCTTCCCAGTCGCTAACAGCAGGTTGGAAGTGCTCCCCGTTTTGGCTGTTCTCTGAACATATCTTAATGACGGAGACCTGCAGAGGATGAGAAAAACAACACAGACTCACCCTGGTAACCTCCTACTGTAGTTAAATGTCTTTCTGAAACTCACAAAGTGCCAATTTTGCCAATGACTCTCGCTCTGTTGAGTCTTAGGAACGTTGCTTTCGGTAATGGCCTTACTCATAGACTGTTACCAGGCCGGAGGCGGGATCAGCTTTGGTCTCCCAGAGTTGGTCCTTCTTCAGGCCTGCCCCCACACCAGGCTTAGCTTTAGCACAAATCTTCCATAGGGCCAGGCCATACAAACCAGACTCTGAGAAAGAGAAGGGAACACATCACTACTGTACTATATTACAGAGTGATATAAAATCAAGAAACAACAAACACATCATCAGGCACACTGTAGGAGCTAAATCAATACGTTTTGATAGGAGAGGTTTCTGATCAAATTAAATAGAGCTTATTGGGACGCTTTTGTGTACAACTGCTGATCTATGTTATTGTCTCACCTCTCTGTATCAGTACATACTGAGAGCCCTTTGCAGTGGTGTGTAAGAGATGTGTGAATGTCCCTGCCGTAT
>JAVQIZ010195627.1:0-13409 GCA_036023535.2 Galaxias brevipinnis | reverse complement strand
CCTCCCCTCCACCGCTCTGTCATGCTCCCCCTCTCTCTCCCCCTATCTCCCTCTCTCTCTCCCTCTCTCCTCCCCTCCACACCTCTGTCATGCTCCCCCTCTCTCCCTCTCTCCCAGGCCTGGCGCTGGTGCTCCCCCCCAGACAGATAATCGATGGCCGGCTCTCGCTGGGGAGAGGCCTCGCCTCATGGATTTCCAATGGGACTGTCAGCAGAGTGAGTACAGGAGGCACACACACACACACACACACACAGCTCATGATTGTTTGTGACCCTTAGCATAAAGGCTGTGGTGGGGTGACGTGACTCCTCTTTAGCCCCTGTTAGAAGAGGAGGCCGTTGTTTGTAGTTTTTGCTGTTGCCGTTATTGTTTGAGGAAGAAAAGTTTATCACACACACACACACACACACACACACACAAACACCAAATAGAGTTTAGACATTGACCGGCCAGAGCCACAGAGAGTTGTTGGACTTTCACATCACATTTAGATTAATGGTCGTTCAATTGAGTGAGCCACACCCTTGATGGGGTCACTGCTGGGGTCACTCGTGGCCCGCTCTACCCAACTCACATACTCTTCCATTGGGTTTGTGTAGCATGGTGGACAGCAGTACATGGCCCTATTGATCCTACATGTGGTGCTCTGTGGAAAGTATGTGCCGGGACGCAGAGAGGAGCCCGCCATTTCCATCGTTCCGGGCTGACGTGTCTGTGTGTGTGTGTGTGTGTGTGTGTGTGTGTGTGTGTGTGTGTGTGTGTGTATGTGGCGGTGGTGAATGTCAAAGCACACCCACCAGATCACCTTTCCAGCTTAGACAGGGATGTGCAGGTATGGGATCGCATCCAAGCACGACACACTCACATATCGGCCATGTGGTAAGAAGCCTTAGTGTAACTGAGACAAACACAGAGAGCCTGCAGTGGCCTCTGCACACACACACACACACACACACACACACATCTCTTCCTCTCGGACGGCGGTGCGACTGGCAGTGGCCCATTAGCAGTGTGAAAGCTGTCCCCACGTAGGAGAGGGATTGGTGGGGAGCGTATCGATCGTGACTGGGCTAGTTAACCCTGCACTCTCCACTCTCTCCCCTGGACACTCTCCTCAGAGCATGCCCCTGTTCTGTTCTATTACCCTTCACATAGACGCCATCTTAAACCGGGGCAGCGTTGGCACCGGTCGTTCACCCACAACCAAATAGATGCTACTGCAAAATCGATGCAAACCGATGCTACCAAATCGTATACTAAACCGTATACACCGTTGCTTGCATAGATGCACACGTGAAGTTTGGCTGTGCCCCTATTACAATTGGGATATTTACACGCACGCATGGTGGGTGTTTGTGGAGTTCTGTGGTGGATTTACAGGGGAGGTGGTGGTGAGCTGTGGGCCAATCTTGGGCTGACATTGCAGACCAGCCAAGAGGCTGAGGAGACTCTTAATCCAGGGAGGGAATGTACCTCTCCCCGAACAATAACACAAGCAGGCCTGGTGTCTTCAGGGAAAGCACACACACACACACACACACCAACATTCTATTTAAAACATCTTATACGATCCCGTTCCAGAAACTCTTCTGTTGCGCACACATAACACATAAGCAAGGCCACATAATCTACATATAGAAATGTTCCATTGTAAAGCACCCTCCTCTGCACCAGATCTCTCTTAACAGCACAGTATCATGGCCCTATGTGTGTTATCTAATCCATACAGCACACAAGCCTAACGCTTCAAAGGCAGCAGCCTCCCCTTCTCAGTGATATCCCACCTCAGGCCTCCTCGTCCTCAGAGACGTCCCCTATGTCCATGTGGGAATGGGAGCGCTCCCCCATAGGGGCCCTTCATGGCGCTAGGCTGGAGCAGAAGGAGCGTTGCGTGCGCTTTCATCCCGCGTTTCCTTTGACATCGTTTCTTTATTCCGGCTCCTTCCGCCCGGCTTTTTCTCTAGCGGAGCGGAGGGCCTCCAGCGTGGCCCAGGTAAAAGACGCACCCTGCTGAGAGCACTATCGATCGGAACTGCGGGGGGGGCCCACTCAACGTCGGCCTCCCTGAAGGTCAAGGAAAGGCCACTGAGTGGCCCGTGTGGGTCCCATGCCTATTTTGGGAGAAGCAGAAGGCAGGTTACACATAGGTGACTCCGGAAGGACCGGCGGGGGGGGGAATGGTCTCGTCTGGGTTTGGATGGCAAAGCTTTACATAGACTCCGCCTGCCCTTTCTTTTAAAAACCTGTCCCCTCCGAAGAATGTTTAAATAACAGACGAGGGGGTAATATTCCTTGAACCCAGTCAAACTCACACAACTTAAAGCATCAAAATGCCAATGCCTTAAAGCCCAAGAAAAATATTGGAAAAAGAAAAAAAACAAGTCATGTTTTTTTTGCCAAGGCGTGCGCTGTTCGTTAGGCAACATCTCTTTGATAAATTCTCCGCGGGGAGGCATCCATCCCTGCTCTGCCCGCTTTCTTCCGCTTTGAACGGGGGCCTTTTTGAAATGAGTTCCTCCACACCAGGAGGAGCGGCGGCGGCGTCCGGATGGCTGCGCGCTCCAGAGACCCGGAGCCGAGGGGTTTGAGCGGCAGCTTCCAGTCCCAACCTCCGCTAATTATGCAAAGGGAGTCGTCTGTCTGGGGAGTCGACATGAGTCAAGCGCTGGCGGAATGAAAGAAGACACATGTTCGCAGAGTTGCCGGCGCCTGACAATGCTTTGCGCCGCAGATGAATCCCTGCGTTTGGATGCCGTTTTGGGATCGCTTCCCTCACTTTGATAGACTGGTAGTGGAGAGAGGTGGGAGGGAGTCTGGGCTGCTTCATGTGGGGAATGGGCTAATTGCGTTTTGTTATTCGGACGATGTTATGAGGCACATGGGTTGATTTTCGACGCATTTCAGGGAAAACAACCAGGTACCCCTTACGGAGAGTATGGAGTGGCAGGCTTAATGGATACTCAGGCTCAGGGATAAACGAGAGGAGAGAGGGATGGGCTGGGAGCAGAGGATGATTGAAGATAAATAAACACTTTGGAGTCTGCTTGAAAATAGTGGAGAATTATGATGTGGATCACTTTGGAGAAAGCATGTCTCTCTCTTAAATCCCTTCATGAAATCCCACAAAGGATGGGTTGAAGACAGGTTCTCAAATGTCGGTAGATAGCATTAAGCAAATGTGGTTTAAAAATAGGTTTAGGAGTTCTGAAAATACACCTAAGTTATTTATTTCCTCTCATCTCATTCATGTTTTAGATTAATCATACACAGCAATAACATTTCATCAGAGCGTATTCATATACTCCGTACACTTAAGAGATGCATTTAATCTGAGCGCAAATCTGGGCATCAGACAATTTCAGAGTAAAAATAACCACTAAAACTAGAGGCAGCCGTAGGATTATGCAAAAAAAAAATCTTGCTTGCTGCTATCATTTTTAAAATGTTGTTTATACTTTTCATTTTGGAAAATAGCAAAACATCACGCACCCATTATGAATGACCATTGTGAACCAATTGCTTAGTAATCTTTGAGTGTTGTTAATGGCTCATAATCTAAATATTTCATCAAGCGAGTTGAACTTAATTGCATTTTTAATCAGACCAGTTGGAACAGGCTAAATGTACTTGTCATGAATATGTATGGCCCTTGAACAAACCTAGCCCCAGCCGCTTAACCACAGAAGAAAATGGACTACATCTTCCCAGACACCTTTCTTCATACATCAGCAGTTTATGGGTTATGAAATGGCCGTCGTTATATGGTGTTCAACTGAAGATAATTACTGGTGCACCACGCCTTCGGAATCTTAACCGACTGCCACAGCTGTGATTACATTAAACCTACACTACAATTCATAATTTGTGGAGACAGCAGAGATTAGGGCTGATAGCGTATAGCTGGCGGAATCACAGGAAGGCTGTTCTTTGTGGGGGTGTGATGGTGCTCTGCAGGGCAAGGGGCTGGGCTGGTCTGACTCATCCACACCAGTTCATCTGTCTGGAGACGCTCGGTATGTGGGGGCAGAGGAAAGAAAACTGAGGAAGTCGACCATCATACATACGTGTTATTGTCTTAGCAACCGTGACAGATAAAATGCACATGCTTTGATTCTAAACTGCGGTCAAACAGAGGAAGTGAATGTTCTCAGACCTTTGCCGTTGACACACACACACACAATGCTTAGATTAAGGCACCAATGTGTTTGGGGGAAATTAGCTGTCTAAGCAGGGCTGTGCATGCACAGACATTTTGAGGGGCAGGGGCTCATAACACACAGGAAAAGAATATCAGAATAAAACAGGCACATTCTCAGCATCTTAACTAATTTTCAGTATTAAGTAATTAAGATTTTTTCCTAATAAATTATTTTCCAGACATTGCACTGCAACCACAAAGGAAGCCAAATTAATAATTAGCATGATAATAATAAAGGGGGAGAAATTAAGCATTACTTATCACAACACCACTATTCTCTTCCTCTCAATAAAGCACTTTAAATTTGTGATTGACAATTAAAGTTTAAGGATATGGTTAATGACGCTATCATGTCTAAAAGTGTCATTTTGAGCTTGTAGGAAACTAGCTGACATTTGCTCCCTCTCTCCCACTCTCACTCTCTCACACACACACACACACACACTCACATTCACACACTACCTAAGTACCTGGCAGAGTGATGAAATGAAGAGGGGATAGGGCAGGATGTCCTGTTCCAGGCTTTCTTAACAATAAGTCAGAGTGGAGACCATACATATGTTATGTTATGTTCAAGAACATTTCAATTGGAGGAATGATCAGAGGATTCTTTTGTTTAATTTGTGCTATGAGCTTTGCTACTGCTTTAATGTGAAAATAAGCATAATGTAGTTAAACATAGTTTGAACTAGCTAGATAGACGATAGATAAAAGCACACTATTTTCATATCAAACACTGGGCCTGTATTTGTGTCAGCAGAGGGGCCCCTTTTTAAAATGTGTTAACGTGTCCGATCTTTTGCTGATTGGGAAGTTCTAAAATTACACAGTAACACACACACAATGTATTTTCAAAAACAATGTACGCAAGCAGAAAGCAGGGCACTTTGGGATGGGCAGGGCAGAGGGGCGGGCGCTCTAGCCCCACCTGAACCCCCTCCTCCTCTGCACGTCCCTGAGGTTAAGGTTGGCGGAGCTCCATGCTAGCCGGATGCATTACAATAAGAGCCAGTGTTCAGGGCAGCTTTGAAGGGTGCCTTTTCATGTGTCCATACTGCTGTTTTCTTCCCAGGGTTGGATTGATCGTGTTCGTGTAATGACACCGCTTCATCTTGTTGCCATGGTGTCCATATCTCTCCGGCATCGGCTGGTTCTCAGCGCCGGAGCCCACCACCACCGCCACATCCTTTAAGTGGCACAAGACACCCAAATCCACTGGCTCGCCTTACGCCCACGAGCCAAACCCCCGTCACACATACACACACCAACGCCCCCTCAGCGTTGCCCACGCACAAGCTAACACACATTCAGCCAGCGCACGTCCCCGCATGGCCAAACCCACACACACACACACACTAAGTCAGGTACAAGCACACATCCACGCACACACGCACACACTCACACACTAAGTCAGGCACAAGCACACACACACACACACACACACACACACACACTCATTACTGAGCGCAGTTCAGCATGGCAGAATGATTGAAGACTGTGTGTGCCAGTGTGTGTGTGTGTGTGTCATAAAGTGAGGGAAGAAAGGAACATTAAACACAGGGTCGTGTGCTTCTTGGCTTTGTCGCGTGGCGCCATGCTAAATGGCTTGGCTTTGAAAAACATCAAACCACTGGAGGTGGTGGCAGTCTGTGTGTGTGTGTTTCCTTTCTTGAAATCTGCAAAATGACCTGTATTTGTGTGTGTTTGTGTGATCGTGTGTGTTTGTGTGATCGTGTGTGTTTGTGTGTGTGTGTGTCTGTTTGCGTGCTCCAGATTTTCTATTGCTTCACACTCATTTCCATAATCAATGTTGGGGGACCCAGAGATTCCCAAAGAAATCAATATTTAATTTGAGTTCTTCAGGCATTATACTGGCATCGATATTTCCCTTCAGCTAGAGCGCTGTCTGCTTTTCACTGTTTGTGAGTGTTTGTGTATATTTGGTTGTCAAGCCTATGGCCATTCAGTCTGATTTGAGACAGATATGGCGCCTCCAGTGGTCAATGTGTGCACCTGCTGCTGACGGAGCTGGTGGTGTTCTTTTGACTGCTGCTTTGATGGCCAAACGATGATAAGCCAGAATCTGAGTCATAACACAGGTATGGCTGCTGGCACTACATTCTGTTTCTTTCAGCTTCAAAACAACACCCGTGGTTGAATATGTTGTTCTTCCGGACTAAACATGACGTGGCAAACACTAGTGGGACGACAGAGAGGCCAACAAGGAAGCTCTGGTCCGTGCGTGATCTGAACTACTTGGTCACAGCTGGGCACGCATCTTCCATTCCATGACGCATTCATTGGTGATAAATTAACTCTGTGGGCTGACTGTTCACAAGGCAATATTTGTTTTCAGAAGCCATTTTGAGGAGGATTGAATTGAACAGGATAGGCCTGCGGCTTCCATGCTATTGCAGTGTGATAATACCTGACCTGTATGGAGACCACCCGTATGTGTTCTTTACTGGGCGTAGGGCCTCAGCGGAGAGCATGATGAGTAGCAGAGAGATGTGCCTTCAAGGCCTCTGGCTTTGGTTCAGAGGGTTTGACTTTGATACAAGCACAGCCAGAGAGCCTTTCTCCCTTCACCAGACCCCCACTTCACCCTCCTTTCTAAGTCTCCACCCGTTTGTTTTCGGGGCCGATCGCTTCTTTCTGTATGTGTATATGTGTATGTTTGTGTGTGTGTGTGTGTGTCTGTGTGTGTGCGTGCGTGCGTGCGTGTGTGTGCATGTGTGTGTGTGTGCGTGTCGCCAGGCCCCGATGCTCCATGACTCACGCTGGCCCTATGGCTCTGCTGTAATCCAATCCACTGATGTGTCCTGTAGGTCTTCAGCCGCGGCAGCCCTCCTCCTCCTCTTCCTCCCTCCCTCCGTGGAAACAGCCCTGATCCATATGATCCAGGAACCGCGCTGTCACCCAGATCTAATGAACGCCGCCACCACGGCAGGAAACAAACGCCACGCCAGCGCACGACAATATCCTGCTCGTGTCCGGGCATTAGCACTGCCGGCGGAGATCTCTCCAAACCCAGGAAAGTCAATTGGATTTGTCCCAGAGGAGCCGACAGAACGATGGAAGTTTAAAGCTGTGGGGTTTGATATGTTGCTCTGGGTGAGCGTGGAGTGCGTGTGTGCGAGCCAATGAAGAGTCATTGTGACTGGTGCAGCCCCCTGACACAAAAACCTCCGCCACACACACTCGCCACACCCACCACACACATGCAACTGGCAACAATGACTCTCCCCCTATCTGCAAAGGTAGTTCCATTTCATTCAAAGGACACCACCCACTGGAGCGCGGGACACAGTGAAGGGGCTGCTCCCCCTGGGCCCCCCACATCCTCTAATCATAAGAATCACCTCCATCATCAGAACCCAGGGTCCACGGTCGATTTAGCGAGGGCTCAGAATAGTCATATAGGTTTGTGTGCAGGAGAGTGCTGGAGGTGTGTGTGTGTGTGTGCGTGTTAAATGAATGAATGTTATGTGCATGCACATGGGTCATAGGGTTTTTTAATCCCGTGGTAGTGCGGGAGCTCCACACTCTCACACACGGCCCGGATCCCGGGCTGCAGGCGTGCAGCGTCCCCAGTGATGGATGACCTGGAACTCCCGGCCGGCACGGTAGTGCTTTTGGTCAGGGGGATTGTTGTCCGCCTCCCCTCCTGTCCCCACTGTCCCATTCATTGTCAGGCCAGCAAGCTGTCAGGGCGGCTCTCTGCTGACCTGTGTCGGCGTGTCAACTCCAGGTCAGCCGGTTTTCCTCACCACCACCCCCCGGGGGGCTACAACTGGTGGACGCTTCATTATTTGTCCTCCTCGGGTTCCTGCTTCTCCTGTGACTCGCTCCATTGTCCCGCTCTCTGGACACAACGGGCTCGGGTTACAGATGTTGGGTGGGCGAGCACGCCGACGCAGGACCACACACACATCTGCCGCTGCTCGTGTGTACTCTGCAACAGTGACATAAGCCTTCATGAACTTGTCTTTGGCAAACAAAACACTAAGCAAAAAACTTCATATAACATAATGGGAACAAATGTCTTAAGGGCTCTGCCAGCACATCATGTTGTGGCATCTGGCCGGGACAACACACACACACACACACACACACACACACACACACAGATAGCGCAAAATGTTGACTTTATGCTAAGCAAATCGCTCATAACAAACACTAGCTTTTAGTGCTATCATACTAGCCCCCACAATAAACACGCATGATGGTATGCATTAGCTTCTAACCCACAGAGACTATGCACGCTGGCAGTGCAACAAGCAGTCACAGTGCAGCCTAGGCTCTGTCTGGTGGCTATGCGCTGACTGCAGCGTGAAATATGGTGGACCCCAGAGGGTGGTGGGGACTCCGCATTTACAGGCCTTCTCATCCTGCCCTTCAGCATGCTACCTCTGCAGCGTCTGTGGAACTGACTCACTGCAGCATTCAGCGCACCAAACAGCGGAGCAGATCGATCTTCTCTGTATTCACTCCCCAAAGAGTTTAGTGTTAAATTCCCACTGTTCTGCGCTCACTGATGACACTGCTTTGTCACTGAGGCTGGGAAAAGGATTTCTTTTTGGCAAGATCAGGAAAACCTTGCCTCTCATTGGGTTTTCTTTTCCCTTAGAAAATCCTGACGCTGCGTTTCAAGTAGCGTACATTATGACGGCCTAGCTTGGCCTACTTAGGACCCTGCATTATGCACAACATGTGTGACTAATCCTAGGAGGAGTGAAGCATGAAGAGACTTAGAGACATGTGTGTGCTGCAGCGAGACCATGTACAGTGTGTGTGTGTGTGTGTGTGTCAACAGCATGGCCGAGGCGCCGGATCAGAGAGCGGTAAACGATGTGCGCGCCTTAATGGGTGACTGCATGACGTGCTGACGTTAGGGAGGCATGGCTTGGCCACGGAGCCAGTGGGACGGTGACACTTTAGGGCAGAGCAGAGTCCACCTCAGTCACCACGCCAGGCACGGGCACGGAGAGTGTGCGTGCGTGCATGTGATCTCTCCAGCCTCGTGTGTGCAAACACATACGTGTGAATCCGAATGTTTCTGTGCCGGGTGTGGGTGTGTGTCCGTGCCACACGGGATGGTTCTTCAGCGAGGGGGTGTGAGTTTGGTGGGCGACGCGTACGTGCTCTGCTTCTGCTTGAGTAAACGAGTGTTTTCAGACAGGGAAGGTGTTTATGTAGATTAATGGTGGGGTATTTTATTGGGGAGTAGCGAGCTGGAACCTCCTTGGGACAATCCTAGGCGCATGCCAAGTGTGAGAGAATGAAACAGCCTCACTCACATTGAACACGTTTTGGCGGTGTGGAGTGATGCATGCATAATCACATGGATTCCTTGCTGACACGTTTGCACACGCAGACACACACACACCTACACACATACACATACACATGCATCGGTGACAGATGCTGATTTCCATACACAGGATCTGGGGTCTCTGCGTTCATTTTTCGTGGCAGATGCTCTCGTGCCGTATTGACAGAAAATGCCTCTGAACTAGCGTCATCCCACTGCACTGTATACTAAAGGCTTATTATTATCAAGTGGTTGAATGTTTGGCTACCCAGACATAATTTACGGGTTCCCACTGTAGAATATGTACCAAAGCTTTATCAACAGTCAACCAAATCTTAATGTGTGAGTCTGTATGTATGTGTGTGAGTGTGTGTGTGTGTGTGTGTGTGTGTGTGTGTGTGTGTGTTTGTGTGTGTGCTTGTGTGTGTGTGTGTGTGTGTGTGTGTGTGTCGCAGCCAAACGTTTTGGCACAGTGCCGTCATCTGTGTCACGTATTCCCAAGAAGGGCGCACAGCTTAAATAGAGCATAAGCTTGTTACAAACAATTGTGGGCAAGTGTGCTGGAGACAGCACAATGCTGGCCCAATCCCCACACACGCATACAAAGTAACACGGTGCCATTAAATTGAACATAAAGGCATAAAAGTCTGCTCATAAATTATTCAAAAAATCAACCCGTTCTAAGAATCCCTCATTCTTTGCGCAATTAAAGATTGTAAGAGCAAAAGAAAAGGGTTGTTGTAGTCTGAGAGTCCTTTCACTAAGGATACATCTCAGCTATTTATAAATGTATACTCTATATGTTTGGGAATGAAATCCATGAAGGGGCAGGTATCAGGGCAGGCGTAGTCCCCATGTCTTGTATTCATGTGGTATTAATTGATACAGTGTAGCTGGGTTTTCTGAACAACACAAGTACTCTGAAGGAATCAATTGTACACATGCTATATTAATGCTGGTTTTAGGACAATCATCCTTAATATTTCCTCCTTAATCCGATTGTTGTGATGTTATTATCATTCATCAACCACCAACGGGTCGCTCGCTCTTTCTAAAGTGTTGAGGTTGCTCGATCTACTCCGTCCAATGTCCCCTGTTGAATTTCTGCTGGAAAAAATGTGTGGGAATAAGTCTTTGAGTGGCTCGTGTTAAGGGGAATAAAAGTTGTTGACAGTTTCTCTGGCCTCAGATGCACCGTGAGACAGCACATCTCTGTAGTGTGACTGAAAAACAACTGGGTTTTCCTATGGGAAAACTAAGGTTAGTGGTACGGGTTGGAACCTGGACCAGACCGTTTGATACATGTTCATCTAAAGTCTGTTGTTCCGAAGACTCATCAAAGGGGAGGCGTTCGTGTAAACACAGACTGTGTGAGTTATCCATCCTCTCTCCCTCCTCCACCCTCTCTGCCTCCATCCTCTCTCCCTCCTTCACGCGGGTTTCTCAGGAACACACTCTAACCTACTCTCAGCATGTGGAATTATACAGAGGTAATAAACGCCTCATTGCATGCAGTGAGTTAAAAGAGATAAACGATCACATAAAAGGAACATCATCAATACTTTGATGTTCCCCCTGCATGAAGCAGCCTCTGCGTTGGGCTGTTGAAATGCAGATATGCACAGAACGTGTGGGCTGTGCGGAACACTTGTGGATGTGTACCTTCACGTTGCGTGGGATGTTTATGGGTCCCCATGTGGGATGTATGCACTGCATAGACGTGCATAAAGTTCCTCCAGAGGTCTTTTCTGTGCACCTTCCTGGCGGTTTAGAGTATGGCAAATGAAGATTGGGATGGGGCCAGGAATATGGTTGCCTTAACATTAGTGTGCCGTGGGCTATGAATAGGGGATCGTATGATGCGGTTTCCTTCCAAGACGGCGTGTTCACATGCTGCGGCCGCTGTTTGCATGCGTTGGCTGTGGGAGAGAGAGAGAGAGAGAGTGTGTTCTGTAGGGGTTGCTTTGTCGTTTGAAGTGAGCGATCGGGCACAGCCGCAGAGCAGCGGTTTGCATGCTAATGTTGTAGCTGCGCTAGCAAACGTGGGAGAACAGGGGAAAAGGCCAGAGTCTGCCTACGCTAGCCCTGTTACTCTGGAGACCACACAAACACACAACAGCAAATCACAGGATTTCAGACTTAAAAAACAAAAAAACGTTTTACATACTGTGAAAAAAAACAACATTTGGAATATAGAGATGCAGCTAATGCTGGAGGAGTGAGGATCAGTGAGAAGTACTGTGGGTTAGTGTTGGCCAGTGAATGTGTTCTGTGTGAAGTGTGACGTGCAGACTTTGGCTACATTTAGTGCACACATCTTATTTATTAAGCCAAAGCTTGATGTGTGTGATCTTAATGAGATAATATGCATTGCTTTTATATAATTCAATAGCGTTTTTTTATATCTATAATCTCACATGGTTTTTCTTTTTCTCAATTTTATCCCCCTCTCTCTCTCTCTCTCTCTCTCTCTCTCGAACACACACACCCATAGCTTGTTCAATGTCCCTATACCCTTTGCTGTTGCATCCAAACGTCTTTCGATAATCAAATCCAAATGTGTTATTGAAATGGTCTGGTGCTTATCTGGCCTTTATCTAGTAAACACACACTACCTTTCTAACGAGAAAGCAATTCGTTGCTCATGCCTCGAATTCCTCCTTCCACAGCCATTACATCAAAGGTTAAATTGCACGTGTACTACATACGTTGTGCATGTGGAATTATGGCGGGTCAAAAACATTTCCATGTCCATTCAGCAATAACAATCCACATCCTGAATTGCCTACTACATCCCTCCATTATGCTCTCTTCCTCTGAAGACACAGCCCCTCCTTCCTTCTTTTTGAAATGTCAGCGCTCTTACTCCAGAGTGTACCAGTGTGCACAACGTGGTCCGTATGCATCCCAACGCCTCGCTCCTTAGGCACTGGGTGAGAGAGCAGCGCGTGTCTGCTTGGGTCCCCAAATAAGGATCCGTGGATGCCTGCGATGACGCCGATAAAAGAACAGGAAATAAATCCTAAAGGGTTCCACCGCTCTCCCATATGGAAATGGTGTGGCACGTTGTATTGAGCGGCCTTCTTCTTCCATCTTTGTGGCAAATGCCAGTCTACACACACACACACACACACACACACACACACTCTCACACAGTGTTCAAGACATGTAAGGCCAGTCAATGGACCGTACACAACACGGGGACGAGCTGTACTCTGCCGTTATGTGTAACAATGCTGCTATCGAGCGGTTTCAAAGTATTTTTATGTTAAACATCTAGCCTATAACAATGGGGCCTATTTATTCTTTATGATGAAAGCTGCAGTGGGTCCCCAAAAGCCTGATTACTGTGATTACTCATTACACCTTTGACAGATCAGGCAACCACATTTCACTCCAGCATTAAACTTTCCTAAGACCTGAACACTGAAGGAAGGAAAGAATTGATGGATTAACCCCAGCATCGTATTAGACCAGTTTCCTCTCCCTGCTCCCTACACACGTTGACATCTATTCAATATTTTTGTGGGCCATGAAATGTAATATAAACTGTGTATAGAAACCATTAGTCTATCGTTCGACCTAATGAAAAGTTAATGCTGCCTCAAAGCCCCCCACCCCACCCCCTGGACAGTGGTAATTACACTGGCTCCATGTCAGGGACCACCAACGGAGCTCCAGCCTTGGGGGGGACACGGAGCAGCTTTCCGCCCAGGACCAGTCCTTCTTTCCTGGGTGGCCTGCGGCCGTCAGCGGGATGGAGGGACCTTGGAGGTATGGATGATGGCTCCCATGGTGGTGGAGGAGGGCCGACTCTGCGGGGGGGGGGGGGGGGGGGGGTCCCGGGTGGCACCCGGGGGACCCCCCACGGGGACCCAAAAATTTAATTGTAAATGT
>JAVQIZ010195621.1:0-12809 GCA_036023535.2 Galaxias brevipinnis | reverse complement strand
GGCTGTTCAAGAAAACATACTTGTCTGAAAGGCTCTGTAGTAGGGATGACATTCAATATCTACCTGCAGTTATGTCAGCTTTAAATCATAAGAGTGGTTAGACCTGGAAGAGATTCTGGAAGATAGCCTTAACGGTACAATCAAAAAAATTATAATTTATGTTAATATAACTTTCTCAACAAAAAAAAAAGTATATCATAGAGGCAACTCAGATGCAACATATCCTTATTCTTTAGTGCAGGAATATTCCTTCGCCTGTTCAAAGATCAACGCTTTACTTAACCTCCCCGAAGAGGGAATTACAGGTTTGACTTCAACCTAGAAGATTGTCTCATTGCAGGGGTTATTGCCCTGTCTTATAATTGACAGACGCATTAACATGTCATTAACACATAAGCTCAGACTTATATTTGAACCTTTTAATAAGGCAATCCCTCAACATTAATAGATTAGTTATCACAGGTAATGACTGAGGTGTCTTTGGGTGTCCCTGCAGGTCGAGGTAAGGAAAAACTCTGTCAGCATAATGTGGGGGTCGCTAAGGAAAATAATAAAGGGAGACGACTATTAGGAGAGATGAGAAGGCAGTGATTCCCTGGGAGAGGTCGGCGACTGCACGAGAGACTGAGGATACAAGATAAGACAGAAAGCGATAGTGCTTTTACCCATCATCGTTTTTTCACTAGCCTACTGATTTCACCATATTGACATGGTGGTGCTTGGTGTTTTGCATACCTGCAAAATAATAAGTATTTATTTGAATCAGAAAATACGCATTCATTCTAATTTTGTTCTGTTTAGGAGCATGGTCTAATATAATACATTCCACCCGCATTCGAAATAACCATAAAAAAATAACCAATTAATTCTTCCAAATCAAACAAGAGCTATCAACGTTGTTGATTTCTGGCCCTTGAATTACACAATGCAATTCATCTGCGCGGATGCGTCTCTGACCTGGCTCGGGTGGGTGATTGATTAAAGGTGGTTGCAGCGTGGCAGAGGCGGCTTAGTGCTCTAATGCCATGCTACTCAAGCCCCCTGATTGTCTCCTTGCTCCGCTCGGCGATCCACCGGACCGGCTCCTCGGGGTTGTCTGGGCCGCCGGAGCGTTCTCCCTCACTCTGATGTGAAAACCAGGTAGGGATTTCTCTTTTTTCTTCTTCTCCTCTCCAAAGTCTCCCCCCCCCCACCCCTTCCTTCCATTTCTGGGCCTTGACAGACCTCGTGATGGATTGTATTTTGGTCCTCAGAACCACATTGTTTTCTTTAGCGCAGCAGGGTATTCTATTTGCAGAGGTCTGGCCAGTGAAATATGATGGGTATCTATCACTGGAGAGGTGCAAATGCTGTGTGCGTTGTTTCCTTCCAAAACTGGAGCGTTTGTGAAGCGAGCGGTCGCTGCGCTTCATTTGTCCCAGCAGGTCAGAGACTGCTTAACACCAGCTATGTTAAATAGCTGTAGACCTGCTGTACATTCAGAGAATATTGAGACACTTTGTGCATTTTGGAATTACTAGATTAACAAAGAATAAACTGTACACATTTATAATTTTTTCATAAAAAAGGGCACTTCTTAACCATTTCTTTCTCAGCAGGAAAATAATGTTTTGAAGAGATATGTTTTAACTGTGCAAATAGTCAAGAAATATAGAGACGCATGGCCGAAAGACAACAATGAATTCTATGCTGCAATTAATAAAATATGAATATGATAGTCAATGAGTTCATAAAGTGTAAGGCAGTTTAATAAACTCTCAATTTGTCTTTTTTAATCGATTACAGTTCACACTGGGTAAAAAAAATTTTTTTATCTTGATTCCACTCATATTTATTTAATATCATGGTATCCTTATTTGTATTACCCTAAAATCACTGAATTATCCAAATGCTTGTTAACCAAAAGTGACTATTCACCTAAGTGAATCCACTTGGAGCATAGGCCAAACAACGCCTGAATCTGATGTTAGCCACTGATCACAACCTACATACTGCATGTAAGCAGTGGGCACCAAAGTGTGATGTTAGAAAGACCCCGTTTCATGGCAACATACTTGCTCCCTTTCCATCTTGGGAGAGTCTGAGTGCATGCGCACTGGTCTATGTCGATACGTTTGACATGGTCTCCTGAAGGGAGAAAGGTGCTATTTGAGCATGGATTTAACAGCGCTGTGCTGATGTACACTGAGCAGGGTTGTTGAAATAGATTGGAAATTATGTAAAATACAACAACTGAGGCACTGACTAGAAGAAGTTAAGAAAAATAGTTTTTCTGATTGTACATGTGTGTTCAGATTTTTGTTAATGTTTGTGGTTAATGTTGAGCTGTTACATGTAAACAGACTATAAGGGATTACTGTGGTTAGCGTTTGTAAGATATTTGATGGAGATTTTTTCCTACCTTTTTGTCTTTTCTTACCCTCTGAATCACTCATACACACACATACACATACACACACACACACACACACACACACACACGTATACAGACACACACAGAGGGACTGGTGTGCCTCTGTGAACAGCCGACGAAAGAGCTGAACTTGTGACCCCTCCCCGGGGCGGGAGGCCCCAAGGGCTGCAGTATCATTGAGCTGATCCACTCCAGCCTGCCTGGCCTGAATAGCCTGCCTCTGCATCGCCACATCCTCTACCCAGCCTCTCTCTGCCACACCGGCCTACAGCTGGGCACACAACGCAACACTCCCCAATACCTATTTTATGAACGAATGCTTAATGAGCTCACAAGTGTACTGACACAACAGCATAATGGCAAATGTTAAATGTGACTGTTCATGTAAATACAATCATTCTATACAATTTACTTAACAGGATATTTTTAATGACTTTTTCAGGGTCATATATATTTTTTAAATTGTACAGTAAAAACTGTGTACTTTTTAATATAATAATAATAATAATAATAATAACAACAACAAACAACAACAATAATAATAATAATAATAATTAAATAAATAAATTAAATCACTCGTATTAGATATTTTCAGCCTGGACAAATATAAATAAAACAATCCATTAAGTTTTCATACATTTCAATACATCACAACATGATACATGATTGCAATGGTTAATTATTGATTATTACCACGTTGACGTCATTGTTCTCCCATTTCCTTATGCATAGGGTAAGGTAACGGCTAAATATATTTATAAAAAGATTCAGAAATATTTCATTTTAGTTTCATTGAGTATAATACAAAGGACATTTTGTGCGAAATAATATGTATCTAATATGTAACTATAACATATGTAATATGTAAATAAAGTATTTTTTTTGCATTAATTGTTTTACATGATACATTAGACTATTTCATATTTTATCGAATATTCTTCTGTTGGTAGAATCTATGTAAATATAAAATAATGGTTAATAATAGACAATCAATTGGTTTGGTGAAACAGAAAGTTATGTTGAATAAAATTATTTCGTAATACTAATCCCTTGTGAATCATCTTTTTCCAGAACACAACTTCTCAAACGTATTATTTATTTTTACATAAGCAAACTCTGAAGTAACTTATTCAATTCAACTGGAATATTTGTTTTCTCCCAATTAATTACTTGTCAAGAGTGGAAGGCTTGAAACATTGTTCTAATTTCTCACAATATGATTGGCCTTGAATTGTTACTGAACTGTTTTAAGAATAGACTCATACAAATCAACATATTCATGTATATAAAAACTCTGTCTGCCTCAATAAGCCATTCATGTAGTCAAACATTACACGTAAAAACCAGCAAAATATCCCATGTCTCATTTGAGAGACTGACAATGTAAGGAGGACATGGCGACCAGGCACGGGGTGTGCAGCATGGTTGTCAGGGTGTCAGCACCCCCTGCTGGCTCTGGCTGCATGGGTGGGACATCTGCCCCTCATTGAGCCCCACTCCAAACCTCCCCAAACTCCAACGGGGCCAAGATCACAGATCCACAACCAGTGATGTAAAGTAGTTTACAGGTAAAAAGGGTCATTTGCTGATGATACCCGACATTTTGCTGGACACGTATGCATGTGTATGTGTGTTTATGTGTGTGTGTGTGTGTGTGTGTGTGTCTGTGTTTTTCAGAAATACTTTCTCACAGATCAAACACAGACATACATTTCCTTATTTCTCCTTTCTCTTTCATTGTGTCTCTGTGGGCATACATGCTAGTGTATGCCATCACACAACTATAACATTTACATTGTGAGAAAAAAAAATCTCCCTTGCAATAATAAAACTAGGTTATCTACCCTTGTAAAACTATGTTATCCCCGCCTGACACCACACAATCGTAACCCTACACTGCCAGACGCATAAGTATAATAACAAAGTGACACCAAGGTCGCCAATCAAAGTGAGGAATACCGCGCCGAGACAAGGTTAGGACGTCTGCTCGACATTGCGTGTGCACATGTGGGCACATACGAAAAAAAGGGTGACACCATGAGGGGCCATGGGTCTCGTCGTTAGCCAGGAACGGGCCACTCTCCCTGGGTTATCAGTCTGCTCCTGTGACCCCCGACGGAGCAGCAGGCTGCTCTGTTGTTTCATTATCACAGAGGTGCACGTAGCATGGAGAGGCGCCATCATTATCCATCAGCCTTAATGAGACCGTCCCGCTGCCGCAAAGGTCAAGCAATTACCGCCGATGCGATTTTCACCGCGCAAGATGCTATAGGAGGCTGGAGAGGGAGGGAGTACATACACAAAGTAAGAAGTACACACAAATAGGCCGACACACACACGGCCAGCTCACCTACAGCATTTCCACTACACACACACACACACACACACACACACACACACACACAATACACATCTTTTGAGTTGTAGGCCCAACCTAGTTGTGTGGAACGTTTCTGTTCAGCAAAAAACAAATGTGTATTGTGAATTTTCTGGTTTCAAACCCAACGCCTGTTTCTGGTGTTTCGAGTTTGTCCACATTGATGAGTCTAAGAGTGGATGGTGGAAGAGCAGGTGTCTTTTAAGTCATCTGGATCATGTGCAGCACATGACAGCCCCGTAATTGGATCAAGCATTCAACCTTTGATCTATGGTGTATGACATCACCTACTGTAGATGCCGCGTGGGTCAGAGAGAGAAGTGTGTGTGTGTGTGTGTGTTTGATGGTTTTTGGTTATTTATCTAGGAATATGATCTATCGAACATGATTTTTTTTTTAGATTGACAATTTGTTCTTGGCAGACTGATTGCAGGCTCATCTCCTGTATACAAGAGCCGTCTTTCAACAAACAAACTCAAACTCAACCGACCTCCTTCCCCCATACTCTCCCCAACACGAGGCTGACCCTGCTTTTATCCACCGCCACTGGCGATACTGGGACAGCTTTATGCCCGGCACGTAGACAGTTTGAACCACTGGTTACAGTATTTTAACGGCTGGATTAATGGTGTGGCAAGGGGGGCAATAAATTGATAATATAACTGCTGAACATACTTGCCAGGACAATTAAGATAATACAACTGGAAAAAGAGGGTCCATGAATCGCCCGGGCAAGGAGCAACCGCTCCCTTACGATGACACCGTTCGCCCTTGAGGCCTTTCACAGGAAATTGGCGTCTGCTGTTTCCCGGATACGAGCGGCGATAAACTGGTTACTATCACCTATCATTGTTTGCTGTAAAGTAAATATATAAAGGAGGGATGGCCTTTTCTAAAATGAGAATGAAAATGCAGTCGTTTTCGTCGTGTACAACTCAAAAGTTTAAAAGTTCTGCCATCCTGAAATGGATGGTAATTCAGAAGCGATTTTTTCAGCTATCTTCATTACTTGGAAGTCACGTAAATTACTGTCACTGTGGATCCAGAGCCACTAAATTGAAGGTTTTAACGTAATATGATTATATGATTTCCATGTGAGGTAATATGTGCTGTCAAAACACCACCTACAGCTGTCGCCATGGTTATTCACATGGAAGCTTGACATTTTCATACAATTACCATCGACGCAGAGGCCAAATGTCAATGGTCGTGTGTGTCATTAACTATGTGCGTATAATGTGTCATGGAAATGGTGAGCTATACTAAGCCCCTCCGCATGTAATTAGTTATAGAACGTATCAAAGCGAGAGAGTTACAAAGGCTTGTTTTTAAAACATTTTAAAACATCTCTGTTGCCTGCTGGCCTGCCCAAGTGCGGCCCTTCACCGTTCCATCCATGAAAAGCGTGCCTGATAAAGTTAGCAATTTGAGTACCTCTGCCAACCAGGCAACAAAAGATGCATAATAAGCAAGTTAAAAAACGATATAGAGGTCACAACTAATATTAAAAAACTTTCTGAGATGGTTAATGAAGATCCATGGCGATGTTTCTTTGACACAATGCTAATTGCGAGCCGAGTTTCCATTAAACGCGTGTGAGATATTAAGCGCCATTAGCTAATAAAAATGGCTAGGAAAAAAATAGCTCAGGATTGCAGAGAAATTCCGAAGCAGGTAAGGAGACATATGCTCTGTGTTTTATGGCAGGGGAGTGGAAATTATGCAAAGTGTCGCCGACTTTGTTCATACGAACGACGGGTAACGAGACAAAGACAGACGGACTGCAATGATTTCTATCATATTGCAAGTGACTGTGGATACACAAAAGTTTCAAGTATATGGGGTGATATTAATGAAATACCATGGGATTATTATGATTTGTTGGTGGCGGGCAATGTTTCAGCGACGTTATCTTGACTCCCTATCGTCTTCTCTGTTTTATTGTTCCTCTCTATACGGATTAATGAACAGCTACGGTGTAAATAATATGCTAAAAAGACCCCTTGCATGTCACCAATAAAATGAATCACACCGCATATGCCTTTCCAATTTAAATAAAAGCCTCAAACACAACATTGTGCCGAAGCACAATCCCCTCACACCAACAAGGAGCATTTAGCGGCAAACACCATTCTACTGCTTTTGGTCCGTCACTAGCATTGATGTTATTAATTGAGATGGCTTAAACACAGACCATTTAGACAGGGCCATCTCTCAAATGCATTCTTCCTCAAACTCCGGGAGGAATTGGAGCCAGTATTAGCGAATGAATCATTAATGCTTGGGCAGTAATGATCCCGGGACTTGGCGTTATTGGTAAATGATAATGGATGATCCCCCTGTAAAGCCGGGCCCCGCATGGATCCTTCAGCTCCGAGGCTTCCCAAATGAGAGCGGAAAAGGCCTCTAGTCAGCGAGTACAGGCAGCCCTGCCAAGCGCCCGATTGATTTTCTTATTTTCATCCTGTCAGCCCCGGCTCTGAGGAATGAGTTTTAATTCTGCCGGAGCGTTATTAAGCCGGCTCCTGTTTAACACGCGCTCTGTGAGCTGCAAAAGCGGGAAAAGGAGAGAACAGGGAGAAAGTAAGGATTGTGTTTGTGCGTTCACGCGCGTGTTTGTGTGGGGGTTTGTGTGGTTTTATGTGTGTGTGTGTACGTTGGCGTGCATTTTGATTCTTCGGGTCTGAGAACGTGTGAGTGTGCACGTATGGGTGGGTTATGCGCGGGTGTTGTGTTTTTTTGTAAGTCCTAGTGTCTGTATCTGCATCTGAGTGTGTGTGTGGGTGGGGGGGGGTGTGGCTGCTCCGGGGGGGGCTGAATGGCACCTGTCAGGGCCTTGATAAACGAGGCCCTCTGCCCTTCAATTCCCCTGCCTGTCACTCAGGGAAAGGGCATTAATCTTCATCGTCCGCTTGTCAGGTCAGGGCCAGACCCCGGTGCCAGAGACCAACGCAACCGCCAATGAGCCCGCTTTTAGACAGAGACGCCCTCCAACGAGGGAGATTCCATGGATGGTGGTGGTGTGTGTGTGTGTGTGGGCGCGTGTGGGACAACTAGGGTGGAGGAGGGCGTGTCAAGGTACCACTAAGCGAAGGGAGAAGAGTCCGAACAAGAGGAGCAAAGAGAAGAAACCCCAGAAAGCCGCCCTCCCCCTGATGATCCCAACGATACTCTCCGTGTCACCCCCAAAAAGGAGCCATTTGCATAATTTATTGTGATTCGCAAGGTTCTCTGTAAGCTGTCTAACGCCAACCCCCCCCCCCCCCGATGTGGGAGGTGAGAAGAAGGGGCCCGGGGGAAAGAGATTTTTAGGGTGTCGGGAGGTAGGGGGAGAGCGAGTGGAGCGGTGGGGGGGGGAGGGGGGGTGGGTGAGATGAGACAGATGGGGAGTGGGCTGCCGCCGCCAGTCGCCCGCATACACTCGCCCGCCCCGCCCCTGTCTCCTCGCCGCCGTCCAACCAGGCGATCCCGACCACCTCACCGGCAACCAATAGAAACGCTGGCAGTTCAATTATGCCATAATAAAGGCGCATTCATCATTTAATTAGGCATCTGTCAAAGAGAGGGGAGAAGACGACGAAAACTTCAGAGCCCCGAGATTGGACGGAAAGACACACTCGCTGCCGTCTGCACGAGAAGAGAAGCAGAACTAGAGAAGGGAGGGGTATTTTGAAAAGAAAAAAAGGGCAGGGAGGAGTATTTCGAACATCAGTTCCAGTGGCACGAGAGTGACATTGTTATGACCAACGGTCCGCTCTGGGGAGCAGGGAACAACACGTTCAAGATGAAGTGGGCTTACGATCGGTGCCGTACTCATCAGGGACAACGGAACGGAGAGGATCGGTTACTGTACCTGTATCGTGACGGCACACATCCATTGAGAGGAAGGCGGAAGAAACGTAGCGAACTATGTTCCATTGTCTTGAATAAGACAACGAGTAAGACTTCAACAATAAATTGGCTTTGCCACGTAATAACCACTTTGCCACCTCTTTGAATACACCACGCCAATCCATGAGTCAAGATTTCTCGTCTTTTTTATCATTTGAGTGGAAAGGCACAAGATCTCTGAGATATAACAGAAAAAGTGGAGAGAGTAATTAAGGGCACGAGAGACCACTGAAACGCTCCCTGCAAACGCCTCTCTCTGTACGCTTACCCCTTCTACATCTCCCTTCTCCCTGTCTCTCTCTCTCTCTCTCTCTCTCTGTCTCTCTCTCTCTCTCTCTCTCTCTCCGCTGTCTCTCCCAAGCCAGCTGTCTGAAAACCCCTGTGGTCCTATCCCTCCCTCCCTCCCTCCCCTCACCCTCCTCCTCTCTCCACCCCCTAGTCTCTCTCATACCAGTCCCAAGCCATGCAGGAGAATCATCCCTAGTAAATAATATATCAAGATAAATGATAATTGCTCCGTTTCTTTTTTTTTTTTCTTCTCTCGTTTGCCGCTGTTTAATGAATGCCATAAATTACACATGAACGCGGTTGACAGCGTTTGTCAGAACACGTTCCGCACAAATGCGTCTTGGCACCCCGGCGATGGAAAGAACTTTGGACGGGCAAAGTCGCTCCACTCTCTACTTCCGACTTCCTTCCCCAACACTCCAATTCAGAACTTGTGTTCTTCGAGGGCACGTCACATCTGAGCTGTAATCTCTTCCTGTTTCCCACTGGAGAAATGCATGTATCCTCCATGAGGACAAAACGCGAGGAAGCGTTGTGGGGGAAAAGCGAGAACACAAGGATCAGAAAATGTAGAGTTCAGAGGTTAATATTAGGCTTATAAGGGTCCAACTACCTATAGACATGCAATTAGCACAGCCATTGAGCCTTGGAACTGAACCCTCCCTTTTCTAACCTTAATCCATTTTGAACCCAAACCACGACCATATGCTCTGATCCCAGTTTTCTGTATCTCCAGCCCATTCATCCTAATCAAAGTCCATAGCTGACCGGCAAAGGAAGAATCAGTCAGATACTGGATCCTCCTTCAGTCCGCCTTGGTTCTTAGATAGCACTGTGAAAATACCCACAAACACTCACAGAGTCACACACACACACACACATACACTTTTAATGTACTGTACCTCCAGGTTTAGGCTGAGGGTGAGCACCAGCGCTGGGGCGTTGTCACTCTGTCCCTGTCAGACATCAAAAGGAGCCCTTGGCCGCGGATCGCACACACAGGCGTCCCCCGAGACTGCCTGATTGAAACCTGGCAACAGGACCAAACAGCTGCTTCAAACAAAAGACATCTGCATATTTCAGATTTGTTTTTCATAAATTAACGCCGCAACCTGCCAAAAAAAACCTGGGCGAGGGAGTCTATCTACTTGTGTATAATTAGATAAAGTTTACAAGCTTTGAAAGTTGAAAATTAGCATGAAGTGGAGGGGTTTCCTCGCCAGGGAGAGAGGGGTCCCATCTCACATGGGCGTCTCCACTTTCCTTCATGCTTTTGTCATGATGGGGGATGAACAGATGAGAATAAGAAGAACGTGGGGCACAGGAGATATACAGTGTGCCTTTTTGGATGTTGGGCCGACACCAAAACACAATTCCTCAGGTATATGATATGCAACAGTAGTTGAGGGAACCATTCCAATTACAAGAGTTAAACGCTTGAGAGACATGTGCCAAAATGTCACGTATTCAAAGTAATTATTTTGGATACTACAGTAGATACGTACTGTATATGTGGTGTCTGTGTGTGAGTGAGATAGAAACAGAGAGAGAGAGAGAAAGAGAGAGTGAAGGAGAGAGAGAGAGAGAGAGAGAGAAAGAAAGAGAGAGAAAGAGAGAGACCAATAGAGAGGCAGAAAGGGAGATACGGAGAGAAATTGGGGGGTGGGGGATAGAAGGGAGAGACGGAGAGAGAAAGAAAGAGAGAGAGCGAGAGAGGAAGAGATGCTCTGGTGGAGTGTGATAGGGCTCAGTGCAGTGCCTTTATTAGGTCAGATAGCGGCCTGTCGTTCTTGTAAAGAAGCCTTCAATTATTCAGACAAGTCAAGTCTCTCCTTTATCTCCCGCTTGTCTCCTGGTCTGGGGACAGAACGGAAGGAGCCCGAGAGGGAGGAGGAAGGGAGGGAGGGAGAGAGATGAGAGAGGGAGGAGGAAGGGAGGGAGGGAGAGAGATGAGAGAGGGAGTGCTTGTCTTCTCCACAGCATTGCTGGCTAATTACTGGCTCATTTAGAGCGGCAACCGGCGTTATAAATAACCCAACAGCTGGTGAGTTGGAGATGAACATCAAACACAAAAAATACAGCAACAATATCATAGCACACTGATCCTACCTCTGGTGCAGGGTTGGCTTCTGACTTTACGTAAATCCTCTATTACAGTGAATAGGCTATATATAGTATACATTTGCAAACTTAGCATTGATCAAAAAAAGTTATCACAAAATAGTACTCTCATCAGAACATAGCCTGCTTTATTTATTGCATTTCACAAAACATTTCTTTAAACCCTGACTGCTATGTAATTGCTGAGATTGATGTATCGGTTTACTGTAAATATGACTTATATCTGTATATATGTGTATATATATATATACAGTATACTGTATATCTACATAACGGTTTATGGTTAGTACTGTAAGGGTTTTGGTCAAACACCTGGCCTTTGAATTGTCACACTGACAAAACAGGGAAGGAAGAGTCCATGCACAGTAAAATACCAAATTTCCAAAAGGCCTCACTGTATTTCCAGCATCTCATCATCTCTTTATCAGAACAGGGACTCCAGGCCATATTTTCTGTTTTGACCCGGCATTTCTGATTGATGTGTTAACCATTTTGAGACTCAGGGTTTATACCTGGAGAAAGGTGTGGTCTATGGACTTGAGTAAATTATATTGAGAGCATGTGTTTGCTAAATGAACATACAGCATAGTGCAATTCATTATTTGTATGGTAACTATTGTACAAGGTTTTGCAGAAAGAGTTTTGAATATCGAAACGTGTGTAAACAGGTGAATAGTGTATACATATAGGATATATATATATAGATATAGCATTGTTTTCAAATTGTATCATCGGTGGTTCAATAATACCTTTTAAATAATATCTGCTAAGGTTTTACTAGAAGCAGATATTTTAGGTGGAGCAGTTAACATAGACGAGAAGAGACAAGAAGAGAAGAGAAGAGAAGAGACGAGAAGAGAAGAGAAGAGAAGAGGGGTGCCCAGGGACTTGCCACAGACAAGATGCCGAAATTGGAATAGGGTCCCTCCTGTTTGTCGGAGACTCTGGCGAGGAGTGTTTGCCATATGCTCGCCGGCTTCTGAGGGAGAAGGGATCCAGGGATAAAAGTAAACGCGGTGGCAGTGAGTGGCTCCACTTCGATGTGTTCAAAGCCCCCCATGTGAAGATGACTGTATACATGGCATCTACTGAGACCCATTTTAGATCAAAGAGCAGCGAGGACAGGAGGGAAAATGGGGGTTCCATGTGAAATAGACATTGCTGACGTTTCAGGATTCACTAATAATGTTTGGCTCTATTTACTGTAAAGATGTTGTGTTTTTTTTGTTTTTTGAGGGGAATTTCTTCCTGTTCGTGTATATGAGCCAATGTGTTTTCCAAGTCATCTGAGAACGTGGTGTTTCCTTATGGTCAGAAGCAGCACAGAGGTCTATCTGTGGAGCATTCCTACTGGATTCCGTTTACAGCTATGGGAGGAAGGCTCTACTCAGAAGCAGTCACCAATAGATTCCTACATGGAAACATGATTTTACCCTCCAACAACATTTTACCTCATTGCTTTGAAAGACTCACAAGGGTGAGAACACTACACTCTTTACCTTTCTCGCCTCTCTTATTGCAACCTTTTCTCTTCTACTCACCCTAATCCCTTCACACACACACCCCACCCCCACACCCCCGCCCCTCTTCTCTCTCTGTCTCTCTCTCTCTTTCTCTCTCTCTTGCTCTCTCTATCTCTCTCTCTTTCTCTCCCCCCCTCTCTCTCTCCCGCTCTCTCTCTCTCTCTCTCTCTCTCTCCTCACTCCCCTTTTCTTTTTT
>JAVQIZ010195612.1:0-14337 GCA_036023535.2 Galaxias brevipinnis | reverse complement strand
CTACACCCTCTCTACTGGGCAGCAATGTGTAAACCACCACCTGGGCTACTGGTGCCAGGTCAGCCATGTTGTTGAGGGAGAAGGTCAAAACCCCTTTGTTTTCTATAAAAAGAAAAGTGTGAAGAAGTGACAAAGGAAGGTCAGTTGATAATACCGTCATGGTTCAAATACACGTAGATTAATAATGACTTCAGTCAATGATGTACCTTTTCCCTTGACTGAGACTAGGAGCTGGCCATGCTGAACAACACTGCCTTTTGACATCACCTAGGAGATAAGACCAATTGGTGAAAAGATTAAGATTCATTGTAGATAGGATTACTTCTTAGCACCTCTCAGCCAATCTAGAACAGCATAAAAGCAAATTTAATAAACAGAATAACTTTAAAATGGAGCACAGTAATAAACATTAAGGACCAAAATTGAATTACCATGTAAAAGAAGTTCAAGCTCTTTTTGAGCCCCTGTCCTTGGATGATGTACTGAGCGTGCACCTTGGCGTCTGTGTCACACTTCCATTTCCCGTCCTCTGGTAGGATCTGAACGAAGCTCCGGCTTTCAGAGTAGAACTGACTGAGAGAGCGGTACGCTGACAAGTATCCGGGTCTACGAAGATAAGGCACGTACGGCTCTACCTTCTCATTCTGCCTGAAGTGAGCCTGTAGAGTGGGGAGTCAGACTTTTTTTAGCAATCTATATCCTACACATTGTAGAGAAAAGCAATATAATAAATGTGATTTACATAAGTGATTGGAAAATATAAAATCATAGCAATGTCAGGTAAACTAGAGTCTACAAAAGCCCACCTGTACAGACACACTGTCCTTCCACAGGGAAGTGTCCAGGGAGAAGGAGGCCATTCCCTCGTGGTCTGTGGTGAGCGTCAGGTTATCCAGCACACTGCTGCCACTCTGAGCCACCACATAGACCTGCTCGTGAGCCATGGTAGAGGAGTCTGGACCAGTCACTTTCACCTGGAAAGAAAACAAAGTAGTTTGAAACTAATCAATGGCACCGGAAACACGGGTCACTTGAGTTTTAAAGTATCCAGCAGCCACTGTCTCCCAGTTGGGAGAAATGTGACCAACTTGAAGTCCATCATTAATGTTTTTCAGAAACCCTAACCCCACACTGATTTTACCGTAGCAACTCACCACTAGAGAGGACACTATCATTCAGAAGACACATAGCAAAGACTTGTCTAGACGTCTCACTCAAACACGAGTGCTGAGGAACAGCATGCATGCCAGGAAGCAAATTAGGGTACAGTGTTCGGATACCTATATTAGTGATGTATCAGCGATTGAGGATGGAACCAGAATACGGCAGACATTCTGACATAAGACATAGCGCTGGACTCAGTATTCGTGTGTGATGGACAGAGGAACATGCATGCCAAGAAAGGGGGTAGAAGTAATCTAATAGAAACCTGACATACACATAGCGTTTTAAGATGCACTGTGACATGTTGGTTTCATGGAATACCAAATATTATAAATCGGATTAGACTTAAGGAAGATCAATAACGTATAATCACCTGGCCCGTAAACATGATACCAGGTCTGTACACCGAGGGAGCGTTCTCAAAGGTTACTGTTCTTATGACATCTGTGAGGCTGGATGTGCCGCTGCCCTTTATAATGACCCCTAGAAATAACACAGTAAAGAGTCACAGGTTAACAGGACATATAAACATGAATGGAAAGCTAGCACAACTTTTGACGCAACTTGAAAACATTTAGGTGCTGCTTTCTGGCCGAACATTTAACATAATATAATATAGTATAGTAGTATAATTGTACCAAATAAATAAATGCTCTACCATGATAGACGTTCAACAAAATATATTGCTGTACACAAGCCAGGGTTTGTATAGAAGCCCAGTGTTTTTGAACAGACGCACAAGACGACACCCAAAGGTTTTAAGCTGGTGGAGAATGGGAGAGTACCAGGGAACAGTGTGGGTCAATGAAATTGTGGGTTTTCAGGGGGGCCAGGGACTCCAGGGAGAATGATGAGGCAGTCATTGTAGTGCCTAACCAGATCAGCAGGGGAAGAGTGAGGGGCAGGACTGGTGTGAGAATCTTACCAGTTCCAATCTCCTCCAGCTCCACCTCCACCGTGAAGATGTTTTCATACCGTGTGTCAGTCAGAGCAAAGTCCATCACAGCCAAATCTTGAGAAACGCAACCGCTCTTGTCGGTCTAGAAATAAAACGATTCAGCAGTAAAATATATAATCTCCAAGCTACAGAGCATTTAATTTGGGCACAAAAACAAAGTACTTTTAACTAGAATTACTTCATACTTTTTTATATAAATAAAAAATTCAATGCCAAGTGCTATTTTTTTTCTCAGTTGGTAAAAAAAAAAAAAACTGGAAAAACGCTATAAGATTTGGCTTTAATCTCCACCCTGGAAAACATAGTAGTGCCTGGTTGGAGCACACAAGTCTGAGGTTCTGCTTATATGTTGGGGTAAGGGCAAAGATTCCAAAAGAGGTGTAAAGTTGTTTTCATAATGCTCAACTGTTTAAACTATACAATGCTCAGGCTCTGTTTAAACCTAAAAGCCTTTAAGAGTTGTGAGAATACCCTCATGTGTCTATAGCAGATATACCTTCAGCTTGAAAGTCCTGCAAATGTCAAGAGGACGTGGTTCATCTTTTGAGTACCATTGATAGGCTTTTCTGCACACTGTAGCACGGACTGAGCCAAGGACCGGTTTCCCATACGTGTATCTGGTTAAAGTTGACATTTTATGTATTTAAACGATTAAGCCAGTTAGTAACAATGAAATACTGTAGCAAAAGATCTGCACTTTACCCCCAAGGTTATGTACTACACCTGTACATAGTGGAGTTACATCCTTTAAAAAAACTAAAAATATTTTTCCCCCAAGTTTAAAACTAGCAAAAATATTTTTTAAAGTAACAGATTAGAAATACATGACTACTTCCTTTGAAGACCAAGTTAAACATTCAAAAGACAGACATCTTGTTTACTTCCCCTAACCTTCAATAACTTCATGTTATTTAATAAAAAAACATTAGATTCATTAAGACTCCCCAGGAAATTGACTAAACCTTTAAAACAAGTAATATTATGGGACCACAGTGCATTCAAAGGCCTTTCCTGGCATCTAGGAACTCTAAAGACAACTGGCCAAGTTGATAGTCCACATTATATTAGGCACTTACTTGCCACAAACTCTCACTGGGCTTTTGGTGTCCAGAATTGTGATGACATTAGGAAGTTGAACAGTCACCTCATACTTGGGCAAAACTTAAAGAATGTTGAAAAATAGGAAATACTCAACTTCAAATTGTAGACTCTTGACCAACTATTGTACGAGAAATAGTCAACTGCATTAGTCCTGAGGGATATTACAAACAGACCATATTCTTTGATGTCAAAGGTGTAAGACGTCTGCATGTCATCCTCATTCCACGCTGTAATGATGTAACTTCCTTGTGCAGCCTCTGGAGACATGGGAAGGGAAAGATCCAGAATTCCACTGACTGGAATCCTATCCAACCACTGGGCGATGCGATTAGAGTTTGGATCCTACACAACAATTACAAAGGCAGCTGGGCATCATGTTTTAGAAGTGATACATTTAAGAGACAGTAAAAAATATGGATGCGTTTCAAAAAAGTTGTCGCTCGCTAGTGTTGTGTATTTGTTGCAGTTAAACTCGGGTTAAAATTACCTGAAGTTCCACCGTTTTGTACTGAAAGAAAAACGAACAATTAGGTTTATCGTGTTTTATTAGGATGTGCAGTCAAACGCCCTTAAATAGTACGTCAACTTGAAATTATAGTAAGCACAAATGGGTTTATTTCTGTTTCACACATCTTTCCGAAACGAGTTACACTTTGTTAAACAACCCCTTATACCAAATGTGACCCATTCTTACTCCAAATTAAGAAATCAGAAAATGTAAGAAATAATGCTCAAATCATATTTACTTCAGAAAAACTTACCTTTCTATTTACAGGCAAGAACCTGGAATCCAGAGACACAATTCTGAATAGCACTGTAAAAAAAATTGTTTGTACATTGTCTGTGTAATATGTCAAATTACGATGCAAAGTTATTTTTTGGTGTGAAAGGAGGTGTACATGAACATTTCTCTGAAAAGACAGAATGACGAGATCTCAGCTTGCTTTGACCAAGCATATTAACCATGGCTTATTATTGCTAAGGCTTGCAAAGAATAGATCCGTTCTAATTACCAGTCTGTCCTGGTTTGTAGATTGGTTTGTCAGTCTGAATGACGTTGATAAAAGCAGCTGGTCTGATGAGGATCTTGCTCTCCTTGTTCATAGAATCCCACTTTCCTTTAATACTCATATGGAGGGTTGTCACGGTATCAGAGACGACAGTAGGGATCTGCAACAGACAGAAAACATTAGAATGAACAGCATTTTTCAGGGATAGTTTATTTTTAATAAACGTTCTGTTAAAATTAACACATTAAGTACACTTTTTTAAACTGTATTAATGAGGTCAATTACACAATATGATTTACCTAAACCCACTTCAATGTGCTAGGGAGTAAACTTTCCACCATAACAAAGTGCGTTCTCACAGAACACATCCAAGTGCATCTATACCAGTCTAACCTTAAATTGGACACATTCGTAGAAGTCCTCTAAGACTGTTCTCTTCAGTATGGTGATGCTGGCTGTCCCTGTGTCCAAAGTCAAAGTGAGGGAGATGGGCTCCGTGGGGTCCTGGATTTGAGCACACAACGTCTTGGAGGTTCCCCCCACCATCTCAGAACTTGCTGTCACCATGTAGATGCTGAGAAAACAGAGCAAAAAGGATTTAGCTAGGTAGGATTAAAAATGGGGAAGAGGGTGCTCTTCAGCTTTAAGTCAATTAAATGTAATGTACCAGTTAGCATACACACCTTTCATTTAGGAAGCGTGACATCACAGTTTGAAGAACAGCAGCAACCATTAATGCTGTAAGAAGCACCATGGCTGCAAAAGTGTTTCCAGTAGTCTTGGACTAAATTTGACTCCACTGCCAGGAATACCACATATCTGTAATGAAGAAACTGACTTAATGCCATTCATTTAACAAGTCCACACTCCTCCCTAGGTCACCACCTTTCGCAATCGGTATGCCATTTGCACTTTCCCCTCTGGACAAGTTGGGTGGCTGAACTCAATGGGGTCATAACCCTTTCTGGTCTGAGTGATTGGCATGATGGGCCATATGCATTCTTTCTTTGTAAAAATAATTTTAAGTGTCAAAATTGCGCGCTTGACATTGGTAAATTGTATAGTCTGTCGACGTTTCTCAGATCTACATTCCCTGTAATGAAAAGCAGGACACGGCCATCATGCTGGCCTGTGGTATGAAAATCAAGCTTGACTCGCTGGTCAACACTACGGACTTGTATTTATTCTGTCCCTTTTAAACGTTTAAACTAGACTCCAGTCAAAACACAAGATGGACTTGTGATGTTTTCGTACTTTAACCACCATACTGCAAATGACTGACATAGAAAACGAAGTGGCCATCCTGCTGGTCTCCAGTGGACCATAAACCTCTAACAAAGTAAGCCTACATTAGCGTGGCACAATTACAAGTCATTAGCAATGCTTTGGCAGACCATCAATCTCCAAATCAAATCTGCTCAATCACGACTGTCAAATGCAAGCACCGCCAATTAAGTGGCACGTTAAATAATTGTAAAGGCCGCCAGTCCACATTAGGCCTACAGCATCCAGGATAAACGTGTAGTTTATGCCAGAGAACAATAGAAGCATTACCGGGCTGTGTTCAAATTGTGTAGATGCATGTTACATACAGATTAAATCCATAATTCTGTCGTGCCTAGATTCAGTAAGTAGTCTAATAATTGAATTCCTTCAGAATAAGACAGGGACTAACCACTATTTAGTCGATTCAAAATCGTCACAGAATATGAACAATAATTACCAGTGCACCAGACGGAGAAGTTAAACTTAGTGCAGCGCCATACAACTCTGCTTTGTGGGTAAATCAATGGCAGTGGCTATTTAAACTGAGTGTCTCATTTTGGGAAATTCAATTGGATGTTTAAAAACCGTTGTTCAACATGAGAGACAAGAGCTTCTCACGCCTAGCAATCAATCAACCAATCACTCATTTAATCATTGCAATCAACCGTGTCCAATCCGCTATAGTTTATGTACGCTGTAGGCCTACTTCCAGTTGATCCTCTTCTGATGTTAACGTTGTGTTCTGTCTGTGTACATACATGCTTTCACCCACCGTCATCCAAGCCCCTGGCTATAGTGGTGTCCTACTGGTTCCAGGTCGAAATATTATCTTACAACACCAAATGTGTTTTTGAACAGGAATATGTGGTTAAATTAGACTGAATTAGCCTACCATTTTTGTGGTCGATAATACACAGACACACAGTTTATCTATTCATAATTTCTTTATACCATCATTCTTTATCAAACTTTATACAACTCATTTACTATTCAATGATGTAATGATGGCAGTGGCAGTTGCTGTGTTCAATGCCCCTGTCCATGTTCAAAGTTCCTATATCTGCGTAGCCTAATGATCATCCCAATTCTATTTGGACTTATTAAATAGTTTGCAGAGCTTTTTTCCCTTTACTTATTGTTACTGGATTTGCGTTATTTAGTCTTTTAAATGAACATAAACGTATGCCCAATATAAGTCATGTTTGGCGAAGAATTTGGCCTGGCTTTATATCGTTGGGATGAAGGACGCAAGCGGCTTCATGAAAGCGGAATCAGGCACGTGATCCTTGACGTCCCCTGTCAGAGAACCCCCGAAAATGGCGACCGCAAAGATGCGAGTCCTCAGTCGCATCGCAGTGTGTTTGACAGTTTTTTTCACAATTTTAACTAACGGGAACTGTGACGAACAGGTTCCCCTTATGCTATGGACAAGTGAAGGGTAAGACTGTTTTGAATTTATATCCGGTCACTGTTTCGGTTGCAGACATTTAATACTGTGTGCTAGCTAATGGTTAGCTAGCTTACAACGTAAAGGGTTAGCATCTTGTGCTGTCATCTGGATGTCACGAACAATTTTTTGATTGTGGATGTTAGTTGTGCAGGGTTTTTCCAATGTATGCTTCATTCTGCATAGTGTTCGCTCTCCAGACATACAGTAGGTATAGTCAGGCTATCATCACGACACCAGATCAGTTGGCCTAGCCAACGGATTGCGCCAGCTAGCCCTCATTAACAGCTTATTTTCCTGCTTTGCCATGTCCTTTATTGAATCATAAATTAGGCCAAAACGTCAACTATTCGTTGTTCAATTTGACTGTATTTTTCACGTTGTGTTTTATGTGTTACCGGCGAACCTGCTACCTTGTATGTGTTATACAGAATTTCTTTCTGCAATGTCAATGTTTATTTATATATTTATGTCCCGTTGAATACCTGCCAGGTCCTCTCTGCCGTCGCAGAAGCCCCCTACAGCAGGTCACATTGTAGGAAGTGACCAGCTCGGCTCCTATCTGGTGAAAGCCCTTAATGTTGCTCCAAGGAATGTGCTGCTCTTTCTGCAGGACAAGGTGCAAACACACACACACACCATCAAGGGTGATGAGTAGGTGCACAGCCCCATACAAAATATGTTTGTTCATTAATGTGAGCTTCCTAGTTTTTTTTTATCTGAGAGGCTGAAAGTTGGAGAGGAAGGATAGACTTTTCATTATTATTATTAGTTGTAGAAGTAGTAGTAGTAACAGTAGTAATACTATTATACTTTATCATTAATTGGGTTTTACTTTTCCCTCTGCTAATCTGTGTTAGATGAGTATAGAGGACTTCACCATGTATGCTGGAGCTTTTGGCAATAAGCAAGACAGTGCTTTTCCCAACCTGGAGGTAATCCCACTCTCATTACTCACCCCGCAACAGTCATGTTGTGAGCGTATGCTGTTTGCCCGAGGGTGTACAATGTGAAGATCAATATGCACATCATGTTTAGTCATGGAAGCACAAACATTTTTAAGAAGACTCGTCTGAAAATCAGGCCTGTTTTTTGCTTATTTTATGTATATATAAAATGTTTCTTTTTGGTCCCCAGGGAGCGCTGTTCTCCTCTCCCTCCCCGTTGGTGCTTCCCGCTGTGTCCTGGCCTGCCTCCAATGCTGTGATTGGTCAGCTCCAGGACCAGCTGGACACCTCCCCTCTGTACATGGACCCTGAGACGCTGAGCCAACTGAGACTCAACGCCTCTGCCCCTGCTCTGCTTGTGTTCAGGCTGCCCTATGGCACTGGGTACTGACACACACACACACACACACACACACACCATCATGTTCCCCAAATTTAGCATAATAAATACACACCCTGCATGCTCACACACAAACACAGTTAATAGTTCTGCCCTAGTTCTCAGTGTTTTCCTGTTATCTTTGTAATGATTTATATATGTGTGCTTTTCTGTCTAATAATGTTATTCTCTATTAATTTCTGTTGTTATTTATATCTGAGGTCCCTCTTGAGTTTCTGGGCTATAAGTGAGTGTGTGGTGGGATCTGTGTAATAATCAATGTTTCCCTTTTGGTTGGGCGGTTTGTTTGTGTGCGTCGGTTGGTGGCAGGGCTGATATGATGTCTGCTAAAGAGGTTCTCAGTGGAAACGGTGAGTGTGTCACATTTTTAAACAAAAACATACTATTTGAGAGCACAATTTGAGATTAAATCTCTTTTACAATTGAGCCATTAATTACCCAAAGAACACACACTTGTATATGACAATAGAAGAGGTATAATAACTTACAAAAAAACGAAAGACGGTTACACAGGCCTACTGAGACGTAACTCTAAACAATCTTTTCAGTCATCTCTAATTAAAATGTGTATATATTTTTCACTCCCAGGGTAGGATAACTTCACAAAAAGCAAATATTGTCAGGATTCCCTTAGTGTCTGCGTTGTTGGTTGATACCTGGTTCAGATTTTATTTTAAAGGTGACAACGTCAGCTCACTATTAATCTCCCTTTCTTGTCCTAGATGAGGTGATTGGGCAGGTGTTGAGCATCATGAAGACTCAGTTGGTCCCTTACACAGCCATTTACACCGCTCTGCGCCCCTCGCGGGTAAGGGACCTGTTGTTTGGGTTATTTATTGTTTATTGTGCTTGGATGAATCACCTCTCTGTCGCTTATCTCTCGCTCTCTCTCTCTCTCTCTCTCTCTCTCTCTCTCTCGTCTTGTCACATTCTCCATCTGTCCTTCCCTGGCTTGTCTACTCTCTCTCGTTCATCTCCTTTCTCTCTATCTCTCTCTCTCTCTTACCTTCTTTCTCTGGCCTCTCTCATTCTCTTTCTTACCCTCTCCCCCTCCGTCCCTCTCTGTTTCTAGGAGGTGGCGTCTCTGTCTCTGGAGGCCAGTGTGGGGGGAGGGCGCTCCCTGCTGCAGGCCCGAGGCCAGAGGTGGAGGGACCGGGAGAAGGACAAGGAGAGGGAGCGCAGGATCAAAGAGAAAGGAAACGTCTACGCTCCTGTGGAGTTTAAGGTACGACCACCGCTGTCAAATATCCTTATCATATATTATAAACAATAATGTACATATAGTGATTTAAAGGGATCGACATTTTTGATTGGTGGGCGGGTCGAAATCATGTAGTCACACCAATGAAAAGTCCTCTTATTGTAAATCACAGGTCTGGGATTACACTGATTAAGATACTTTTTTGACTCTGTCCCCTCATGTTTTCCCTGTCTCCTAAAAGTCCTCCCAATGTGAAAGACAGGTCTTTGAAATGATGCTGGCTTAGAGAGTGTTTCCCTCTGGTCTCCAGGAGGGAGAGTCCACCTGCATCCTGCTTTGGGCCCGAAACCTGTCAGTCAGCATCCTGCGAGGCGGGCGCTGGGAGCAGCACGACCTCACCCCCTCCACCTTCGGAGAAGGGGTCACCCCCAGGATGGAGGGCTCCAGCTGCGACCGCTCCAAGTCCCGGTAGGGGCCCCTCCTATCGCAAATACATCGTCATTCAGTTGATTTGATTTGACCTACTTGCAGTAATTAGAACTTGATTAGCTGAACGAGGTGAGTTTGATTAAGGTTAGAGTGAAATCTCATTGAACGGTGGCTCTCTATAAAGTCTATAATGTTTTTTCTCTAGCAGTAGCTTTATACTGCCCAGTTCTGAGTGATTGGTACAGTATCTATCTATATCCATTTGAGACAATGCGTTTCTGCCGTCCTGAACTATTAGGTTTAGTGTAGTAGTGTCTATGAGGGTTGGGATATGTCTATACCCATGTGATATAATGTCTTTCTACCATCCTCCTCACAGACTGGTCTTGAACTATGAGAATGTCCTTGGTCATCGCACCTTCAAACTTATGTGAGTAGACCACTAACGTATTTATTTATTATTTTTATTTTTATTTATATCAAATATTTGGATCCAAACAAGTGTGTGTGTGTGTGTGTGTGTGTGTGTGTGTGTGTCCAGGTTTGCGATGAGCCAGCGTCACTACAAGGTGTCTGCGCGGCGTTGGTTCTCTCTGGACGAGGTGGAGCTGGAGTACGACGGCACCAAGGCCACATTCAACGGCAGCCGCTCTGTGTACGCGCCCGCGGAGTACTCCTACCGCTGCGAGTCCGTCACCAGCTTCCGCTGGCCCGCCCTCGTCCCCCGCAACTCCAAAGATCCGGCCAATCAGTGGAGGGTCTCTTTCGAGGACTTCCAGGTGAGCGTGTGATTGGATCACTTTGAATCATAACTCTCATAACTTTTTCTTTTTTTTTTTTGTCAGCATTTCTACGCAGTTTCTACAACTGGATAATATTTTTTCCTTAAAAGCGCTTAAGTGGCTGTTGGTAGTTGACGGCCTTACCGTCCAGTGTAATCCTCCATAAAGTTTTCAGGGTTAATTTGGTGCTCTGCACTTCTACCAATGTACGGTATGGTATATTTGTTGGTGTCTCTCCATCCATCCATCTTAACCCCTTTCCAACCCTCTTCTCTTTTTAGGTCCAGGGCTTCAACGTTACAGGAAGAGAGTTCTCGTACGCCAGCGACTGTGCCGGCTTCTTCACCCCCGGCATCTGGATGGGCCTGGTCACCAGCCTCCTCATGGTCCTAGTGCTCACCTATGGCCTACACATGATCATGCAGCTCCGCACTATGGACCGCTTCGACGACCCCAAGGGTCAAGCCATCTCCGTGCCCCAGACCGACTAACGCACGTTCCCCTACAGTACACACACAAACCACTACTTTTACCTACACACATGCACACACACACACACACACACACACACCGTCCATGCCCTGTGCGTATGTAAAATAGGGTGTACTTTATTCTTTAAATTGCAATCCCTCTTTCTGCCCCATTCTCTTATGCTATGCAGTGGTCTGTCCTTCTCTCTCTAGCTCTTCCTTTCATTCTCTCTCTCTCTCTGTGTTTTTCTCTTTACCACTTTGTCTTTCTCTCTCTCTCTTTCTCTCTCTTCCACTCCCTCCCGCTCTCTCTCTCTCTCTATTCATGTGTTTGGCAGTAGATCTGCTACAACTTCAACGGTACTACTCATTTTCCATTTGTGGCTTCGTAGTATCCTACACAAAGTACTGTCATTATTTAAAAGGGTCTGGAGAGGGATATTTGATGGGGTCTGCACCACTGCAACTCTATGTATGTGTGTATGTACCGTCTAAACATTAGCACTAAGGTAAAAGTTAACACTAATGATGAGAGTAATAAAGATCCTTGTAAAAACCATACCGTTACCAGACAGTCAACCTTTAATATAACAGACAACTCTGGGAAGGGGGTTAAAAGAGACACCCCTGGAATTACAAAGAAAACTCCACGGGGTTTCCATAGAAACTCCACTTGTCAGGACCACAGAGTCTGTGTGAAGAGTAGAGAGAACGTTAGTGTACATTGTGTGCGGTTTGGCTTTGTTGACCCTCTCAACATTCCATCCATCATGAGAAATGTTCCCTGGGAATTCCAGCTCCTGCACAGCAGGTCCAGTTTGCTAGACTCCACTGGCGATCAATGAAACATTTCCTAAGACATATTTGTACAAAAAAAAGATATATAGAAACTTATATGAAGCTTATGATTTTTTTTTTTTTAATTTATGCTTGGAACAATTTATTTTTTTTGACTTGTGCTTTGTTGTGTGTGTATGTGTTTACAGTAGTGCTAGTGTGTGATTAGCTATAATGTGAATTTTAGATGTCTGACTGTTTCCTGGGAATTAACTGTTACTACTGATGGATAAGTAAATATTATGACTAAAGGGATAAATAATATCAGATGATCGTTTATTGATAATCATGTTCATGTTGACAAAGGAAAGGAGTGTATTAACGACACTGAACATGTTTCAATATGTTTGTCTAAGCTACACTCACTTTAAGCTGCATTGGTCCAACAGGAAATTTCTTTCTACAAGTTACTTGAACCATAAGCACTGGAATATATTCATTGTGAAAAGGGAGAATAATGATTGATTTTGTTAGTTTTTATTTATTTAAATTATTTTGAGTTGTGAATGTTCCGTGATGATGGAGACCCTGAATGTGGTCACGTGTTGTCTAGCTGCGGTGAATCCAATAAAACATCTGTTAAGACTGACCTCTGTCTACTCAACATTTCACAACTTTTTTTTTTCGGTTAGAAAATTAGATTGAGCAGTTCATTTATAATGTTGCATTGTGCCACAAGTCAATACCAAAGCGAACTTCTGCAACACTGTATCAAAATATCTTTAAACACATTAAAAACGTCTCTGTAATAAAAAGAGGATGACTAGTCAAAACCTTACATGGGTATATTGATGGAATAATGAATTGGTAAATGAGACAGAGTCAATCATTTAATTGTCTTTCTCCTGAAAATTCACAGAAAATGCAAAATCAAGCGAAAGCAGGGGTTTCCAAATTCGGAATCAGTGGCGCAGCACACACGCTTTTACGTCCTGTGGCATCTGTATATGAAAAACATGAGCCGTGAATGTGATTTGCCCACAGACGCAGGGGCGTAATTTGCGGGGTGATTGCAGATTTGTGGTCCACCTTTTAAATCTAAGTTCCTCCAATGCACATAAGTATAGACAATTAACTAATTCATAAGGCCAAGTTTATGCATCTGCAGTCCTCAAACTATCCTTATTTTTTACCATGCTGGCCAAAGGATATATGTGAATACCTTTCTCCCACTTTGAGGATGTAAAGCAAACAATTGGTGGCTGAAACATTAGACGGAGAGATGGAGAAAGCGTCACGGTCATCCCAACCCTAGACATGTTATCTATGTATGTCTATGATCATGACCCTAGACATAGTCTCTACATATCTATGTCTATGATCACGACCTTAGACAGTAAATGGACATGGACGGGGCAAACTATCTAAGATGCGCTTTTAGTAGTCCATCTTCAGGACCTATAGTTTCACCACGGAAGACTGACGTCAATGACATCCCATCGCATAATAACGTAGGCTATAGTGCAGTTGGATTCGCATTGCAGCGCGGTTGTCTTTTCCTGAGTTCTTTTGAAATCTCCTTCCTGTCTTTCCTTAACCTCTTGTACATATATACAGTTAGGCCCAGAAATATTTGGACAGTGACACAATCTTCATGATTTGGGCTCTGCATTCCACCACATTGGATTTGAAATGAAACAACTACAACGGAATTGAAGTGCAGACTTTAAGGTTTAATTCAAGGGGTTGAACAAAAATATATGATTAAACATGTAGGAATTGTAGCTATTTTTATACAAACGCTCCTCATTTCAGGGGCTCAAAAGTAATTGGACAAATAAACATAACCCTAAGTAAAATGTTACTTTTCAATATTTTGTTGAGAATCCTTTGCAGGCAATGACTGCCTGAAGTCTGGAACCCATGGACATCACCAAACGCTGGGTTTCCTCCTTTGTGATGCTTTGCCAGGCCTTTACTGCAGCGGTCTTCAGTTGTTGCTTGTTTGTGGGTCTTTCTGCCTTAAGTTTTGTCTTGAGCAAATGAAATGCATGCTCGATTGGGTTGAGATCTGGTGATTGACTCGGCCATTGCAGAATATTCCACTTCTTTGCTTTAAAAAACTCCTGGGTTGCTTTTGCAGTATGTTTTGGATCATTGTCCATCTGTACTGTGAAGCGCCGTCCAATCAACTTTGCTGCATTTGGCTGAATCTGAGCAGAAAGTATATCCCTATACACTTCAGAATTCATCCGGCTGCTTCTGTCTTTTGTCACATCATCAATAAACACAAGTGACCCAGTGCCATTGGAAGCCATGCATGCCCATGCCATCACACTGCCTCCACCATGTTTTACAGAAGATGTGGTGTGCTTTGGATCATGA
>JAVQIZ010195608.1:0-15007 GCA_036023535.2 Galaxias brevipinnis | reverse complement strand
TGACAGCAAGGACAGTGATAACTGCTAATGCGCACACACACACACACACACACACACACACACAATGGAGCCCCCTCCACTCGCCCGCTCCAATGAGACCCTGCGCCTGGCTAACTGTCCTGCTGCTTCCTCCTGCTGTGCCTGGCTGCCCTGCCCTCATTCTCCCTGTTTGGATAGAGCTAATGCTCATATCACAGGACAGCTGGGGAATGAGGAGGAAAAACAAGGGGACTTTCCCTGCCCCATCCCTCTCTCTGCCCTCTGACTGCCCCCTCCATACCCTCCCACAGCCTCCTCCGCCTAAATGTTCCCCCACACTCACCCAGTGTGCTGAGAAGTACACCCCCACATAGTGGCTCTCCAGGGAGCTGCTGTCCGTCGTCTGCCTGTTGTTCCGGAGCAGAGGGCCGGCCACCACCTCAGCAAAGGGCTTGGGCCCCCAGGGGAACTCTAGCCCTAAGAGAAAGTGAGAGAAAGAGGGAGAGGGAAGTCAGGGGAGGAGCATAAAGAAGAGACAAAACCTGGGGTCTTATTACTGTTTTGAGAAAAGGGATTTCCTCTGTGACAAATCCACGTTCAGAACCACAGCACTATCTCCCCTGGCACAACTAGTAGCCAATACAAAGACATGCATGTGTTGCCAGTTTTTTTCATACATACAGTACATACATACATACAAGAGTTCATTCGAAGGCACAGAGCGAGTCTCCCACTCACAGGCCCTTTTGTACTTGGAGTCTTCTCAGTTTGGAAATGGGAGCGCCACAACGGACGCAAAATGTGGTTTTGTTTCCTTCTCAAGGTGTCTTCATTGTCAGTGTGAAGCACTAGAGATGCATTTGGGTTGCATAAATAAAAAAGCCTAATCATAAATAACACTCTGAATGGCTGGTCCACGAAACGTCTTTTTTGCTGGGCCAGCTCTGTAGGGCTTCATTAAGCAGGAGTGACACATCCACACGGGCACTGCCTCAGCCTTTTATTGTGGTCCCCATTGTAAAAAATGCACTCCATCCTTGCGCTGCAGGCAAGTCCCCTGCCACTCAAGTCAAGCCCTTTCATTACACTGAAAGAGAGAGGGACCCTGTCGCCTCACCCAGCCCACCCCACCACAAACCCTCGCCAGTCACCCGCTGTGGCCCCATCCTCTTCTGTGCTACTGCAGCTAGCATGCTACACAGCATCGTACAACAGTGAAAAGACGATTTGGGAGGACACGATTCATCTCTCTTCTCTACCCAAATCTAGTGTGTGTGCTGGAGATAATGAATCATGGAAATGAATGCTGCAGTCAGCCACTGGACTGGGATGCATTAAGCAGACAGAGTATCTGTCATAGCGCTCATGTGAAATCCATTTCTTGCACCACGGGCTCTGGCGCAATGGTGCCTCTTTCTGTCTCACGTGTATAACAGGACTTTACCAAGTTGGGTACTAGGAGCCACACATCAAAATATTTAGATTTTTTTGGGTCAACAGAAGACATCCTTTTCACCAGTTTGGAATGTAAGTCTGCTCTTGCTAACTGGCTGTTTCCACTTGAAAGACCAGAAATTATAGGTTTGTAGACGTTGGGGTGAGATGGAGCACTCTATAATAATCATGCAAAACCAGAAAAAGCATGAATATCCTTTGCAGAAGATACTTATTGTGAAATATATCTCTCCCTCAAAATGTTGAGGTATGTGCCATTGCAATATAACCACAGGAAATCTCAGCGGGTACGTGTCATGCAAAAACAGGGATGTGTAAAACAGAGTATGTCTAAACTTAATGTCTCTGTTTGTTTTCTTCACTGAGGCTCCAGGTGCTCCAAACTCACCTTTAGGGTCGTCTCTCACCACCAGCAGGCCGTTCCGACACACCACCTTCCCTGTGGCCGCATCTACAAACACCAGCGAGGGGATGCTGGTCACCTTGTATTTGTTCCAAAGCTTCATCTGAATAGAGAGGGAAAAGGGAGAGTAGAAGTGTGAGTCTTGTAGAGAAAACGTATGAGCCCACTCGGGATCATATGAGAACTATTTCGGCCATATGTTGACCATAAACCTGCTAGTGATAATGGTAACAAATTACCACTTTTTCCCCCATAGAGTATGTATAGTGTATCTTTTTATAAGGCATTTCTCAATCTGAAGTAGAAAGGGACTAGGAAATGTGGCAGGTTGGATAAAACAGCAGTGCAGTCCGCCCTGCAGTGAATTAGCTAAAGGCAGGAATCACACAGCTGCAGGGCTGATCCAACTTTAAAGAGGCTGACGGAAGTGGAGGTATTTCAAGATGGGTGTTTGGTCCCTGCTGTGTCATGAATAAGAGCGCATACACTTATGGAGCAGAAAAATACACACTCCGCAAAGTATTTTGCTACACTGCCACTGCTGCCCCTGCAGCAAATCGGCGGCCTTTCCTTTATCCTTTCTGAGTTGGGACAACATTGTAAATTATTCAGGGACATTGAACATACAATGAATACTTAGACAGATTTACTTTGGCATTTATGAGAGACCAACGCCTCTAAATGTAATTATAGTAGCTCATATACAACAAGATAATTACAGTAGCTTATGTACAACAAGATAATATGTATAGAAAATCTAACCACATCAAATCTGAGACAGACTCTTTATAACCTAAATGTGTGCACATATTGGGACTATTTATAGTCAACATGTACAGTGCAGTAATCAGCTTCAAAGAGCAGTTGAAGCCTTTCATCCATCTGAAACTCACTTTCCATATCACAGAAAAAGAAGGTGTTACTTGAATAGACTAGAAATCCGTATCAGTCTACAACTGCAATGGACTGTGTCTTGAAAGTCCTCATGCAAGTTGAACTAGAGAAAATTATTTTTAAATCCTATGATGAGAATTAAGCTAGCCATGCTTAGGCCTGACAAGTCAAAGATATAATTGACCGCACCGGTCCAAAGACTTTGGTAGGAATGTAATAGAACGATTTAAGATGTGTGATCACTGCAGTAGATTTAGTAGCAGGGAGCCAGCCAAATGAAGTACGGACTGCAGCCCACAGGGCTCAGAGGAGTAAGCCTTGGCTGGGTCCACTTACCCTTCAGCTTCAGGCCGATGAAAACCTTTTGTTTCTCTACTAAACAAAACAATGACTTCACTCCAGGAGCCCAACTAAAACGATCCGTAGCACTAAGTGACTGAGTGAGGCTAACACACGATAGGGATGACCCACCCTCCCCCCGGCGACGGCATCATAGTCATTGGGACTCTCAGGGGTCAACCGCAGGCTCATTCAGAGTGCAGAGGTCAGGCTTAGTGTCTCATGCAGAAAATGACCCGAGGTGTCTCGATAATGTTGGGCTGGAAATTGCTCCAAAGCAAACGGCAGGGTTTGCCACAGTCAACAGTTCCACCACACGCTGCATGCCTCTGGAAACGCAATCTCCGCTCGCAAATCGATGGGGTTAGGAAGGTTTAACTGCGACTCTTTCCAATAACACGCAAGTCCCACACACCACATCTGTGTAAATCAGCAGTGAAGCAGCTTCAATGAGCTGGTGTCATCTAACAGGGTCTGCGGGGGTGTCTGGCGTGAGTGGGACTGTTGGAGTTAGGCGAGGAAACCAGAGGGGGACGGGGACACGAGAAGGCACTGACAGGTAAAGAATGATAGGGGCAATTGGATCCACTCTGGCAGGGAAATGTCATGGAACAGCTCCCATGTCAACTCCTAGAAGTGTACTCACTGAGCCTAGACAGGGGTGCTAATAAGATAATGGTGGGAAAAGCCAGGTGTTTTAAGAATTGCAAGGGCTACAATAACATGCATTGCGACACTGAGAAACAGAGTCATGTAAAAACGGCGGAGCCTTTAAACTCAAGTTTCTACATGGAGTGATTCCAAATTCTATTCTCTGTCATTTTCATAACTAACTCCCTAACACGGTCAAATACATGTTTATGTCTGCATATGCCTAGTATGTTTTTACTGTATATGCGTGCATTAATACGGTCTAAACATTTGCATTGGTGTTTGTACCATATCTAAACCTCTTACAATTCCATTAAGGTACCGAGCTAGTAGCTGAAAGAGAAAAGTGCTGCTGAAAAAGAGAACGCTGTGATAAGCGCACATGACTCAGAGCCAATTCTTTCTCCTTTCACTACGGCTAATTTACTGTGTTGCTAAATTATGTCTGTCTGGCCGTTTGGCAGCACTTCAGAGCACCGCAGGACACTAAATCACTCTGGGTTTAGATCTGACAGGAGAGTGTGCGACAGCTATCAAGGCTGTTATCCTTGCAGGGCAGATGATGGGCCTGATAATTATGGCAGCTACATGACCTTCATTCATTCGTTCACTAAACAGCCTCCCAGTAAACATCAGCACCTTGAAAGTTGATAATTCACACTGGAGAATGGCTGCCTACCGTTTATTTACCCCATGTTTCTAAAGCATCTCTGCTTCTCTGCAACTTTTATCTACTTTAATTTGGAGTTGTAACCAAAGGTACTGTACAGGGGCAGATAATTAGATAATTAGAATTAGTGTACAGATAATTAGATGAGGCTTTCAGTTCTTATAATGCACTGATACTTTGGAAAAGCTGTGCTTAGGTACTTTGGACATCCTTTTGGTCTAACATACAAGCTGTTTCAATTTGAAGTTGTGGTTTGTAATTGTTTTAGATATGTACAGCGTCTTTGAGTGTCATAAAAGCACTTTATAAATAAAATGTATTATTATTATTATTATTATGAAACTGTGTACAAGTATATAGTGTTATACATTAAAACCTTTTTTTGTATTGTCTAATGTCTTTTTGTACATGTATTATAGAGTTACATGCATTTATATTATACATGTATTTTAGTATTGTATGGTGTGCCTAATGGTAAGGAATATTATCTTAATTTGGTTTCTGTAATAAAAAAAAGTGAATTAAACATAAAGCAAGGTATAAAGCATCTGAAAGAATTTTTTTTTATGTTTTTCCCTGTAAGAAAGAAAAAGAAATAACACAAATTAAGGGCTCACAATAATTGTTTGAATCAAACATATTCCTATTGTAGCCAGCCATGTAACTCCAGCCATGTAACTCCATTACAACACAATACACCTGATGGTGATGCGCCACGAGGGCAGTTATACAGTCTATCATTCTCATGCCCTTGCATCTTTTAACCTCAAATTCTTCTGTTTGATTAAATCCTCTAGGACATAGAGGCCTAAATTATTGGACAAGCATATGTGAAGGATAGGGGGATTCATCGAAATCTATAGGCTTAGACTTTGTAATAAGGCTTTGGTTATTTGGTTAACCCCTAGACGCACATTTCCCCTTTCCTCAACATGCCTCTAAGGGCATCTCTTTTCATTAACCGCATCGACAGACAGGAGGCTTTACTACATCGTAACCTAATGGGTGACGTGTGACAACCACTCTCATTGAGACCCTACCAACCGCGTAGCTTTCAGGGAGAGAAGAGGATCTATGCTAACTAACCATTCACTCTCGCAGATACATGGGTATTAGCTTGACGCTACGGCCCTGCTCATCATGTTAATTGGATCACGCATGGTTGCGCTTCCACTTACGGAGGCAGAGCGAGTGTAGAGGATCCCACAGTGAGGCAACCTGATCTGTAAGGGTGGATATAGTACAAGGCCTAACTGACCACAGCTCTCTGAATAGAGGTATCTGTATGCAACTCATACCAACATGCTTTCAACAGTGGGGGGAAAAGGTTATTGCTCTCTTCTCATCAAAGGGTAGTCCCAATAAATCACTGATTGGGTTAGTGTGTAGCTAAAACTATTGGGTTCACTTGCAATACCATGCTACTGCCTAAAGACATAATACTGTACAGAATGACAAGGAAAAGAGGGGGAGGGAGTGTAGGGCCCTTCCCATTTGTCCACATTTCAATGATTAGTGTCATGCATCTTTCGTCATCTGGCACTTTTATTAGTAACATTCTGTAGTTTTAAAAGGGGTCACTTAGGAAACTGAGAACAGCTTTTCCCTGCAGGGCCTACCATACCTTAAAAACACACAACGGCTACATTTTTTTACACGCTTACCACCCTCCCTATTTCTCACCAGACTCTTTTTGCCTTTATCTCCGGCCCTCATTGCTGCTCAAGCCGCACCCTGGCAGAACAATTCAGCTGTTCTTTATGAGCTACGGTCACTGGGGCTTTGTGGGGTCTGGTTGGTCCTCTCCTGCTGAGAGGAGAGCTCATCAGGTTGTTGTTCCCATTTACCTAACCACCTTTCCTTGATCCTGCTCTGACTCTTCAGACTGCCTGGCTGATTTCATTGGCCAGGCCAGAGGCAACTGCTAAACACTCACATCACAGCACCATTTCAGCAACAGCACAGCTACAAAGGGTATTCAACCTTTTACAAGACAATGCATGTGCTGCCACCCTGCAGTTTCAATGGCCACGATGAAGATCTTTCCATGCAAGTAGAATATGTAGAACATGCTAGGACAAATAAAAAAAGAATTCAAGAGAATGCATTACATACATTCAACCATTTACATACATACTAATGCATACAGTATCAATCGTATCGTATCACAATACTCCTGGAGTACTATGTTACAATGCTCTGGAATTTAATAAGTCTCTATCAGTAATGAACAGCCTGTGTCAAACAGGCAGAATCAACATTTTGCAATATTTTATTCACAGACCACAGTGTCAAAGCCAGAAATCTGTAATGCTTTCCATATAAGGGTGTAAGTGATAGTTAAATGTAGATTAAACGTCGGAAATGGAGGGCTAGGCTCTGACTCAACTATGTTAAAGGCAGTCAGGGGCTCGTTCAAACAGCGTCTGTCGATAACGGCTTGGCTGGTGGTATTTGAAACTAACTGTGCGACGCGAGACGTGAGGTCCTCTCATCTCTCCTGTCATCTTTAAACCAGCCATACAGGATGTCTGTGTCTGAATAGAACTGTCCAGCCCCCTCAAGACATGCTCACCAAACCTTTGGATTTTTATTGGCTCTTTTTATAGAGCTTGCCTGCGGGCGGTTTGGACCTTGGCCATAAAGGTTTTACTAGGGATCGCCAGGAGAGACTCAAAGCTGGACTGTTGTTTTGGGAGGAAAAGGAAGGATTTTTACACAGCTTCCTATGTTTCATCCTTCTCAGAACCTGGATGAAAAAAGGTCCCCCAAGATGATGGTTAGACAGCAGGGACATCAAGCTCTGTCCCACTGCAAATTAATCTTTTCTCGTCCACGACTGGATTTCCAACCCTACCTTCTCCATGCCTTGATGTAGTGAATATTCGCCGTCGTCGATTCATGGCATGTGTGCAGCTTTTAGGCCTTGACTGTCAGGAAGGGAGGAAAACCGGGTAAAATATAAAGCGTTTTGGATGAGAGCCTTGGTGATGGTCCTTATAGGCACTAAATAGACATGGAACAGACCCATCCTGTCTCATCACAGACTGTCTTGATGAACATTACAGGCCTCTCGCTATGGTCCACTGAGCTCATTACAGAAAACTGTCCCACACTGTATAATCTCCCATGTGAAGGAGGAACACACTTCTAGGAATAAATAGAACAGCATTTTCTCAAGTTGAGATTCACAGTGACACAGACCTGCCATCAGCCCCTGGCCTCTTAAACGTGGCATGTCATTGCAATATCAAATTTAGCCTCTAAAATATTCATTGGCCCATCCATTTGGTGGTGGATCTGATACGCCAGTTAAATTGCTTTTTTGGATAGAGTCCCCATTGCCATGGCAACCCCCACAGTCAGGACATGTCACATAGCGCCAGACATATTGTTGGCTGTTTGTTAATAATTCAGTGATAAATTAACAGTTTTGAGAGGAAAACAGGTGCCAGAATGTCAGAGGGCTTTAGGGAAATAGCTGGCTAAAAAGAGAGAAATCGAATGAGAAAATAAGGGGATAGAGAGAAAGGAAAGATGGGAGAGACAGACAGAAGGAAAGGGGTGTGTTTCCCCTTCAGCCTTGTACAGAGGCACAAAAGCTGCTCTCTGAATGCAGGCTCTTAATCCACACTCTGTATGGCAAGGCTCCACTGTGCAAGTTCTATTTTAGCGAAGAATGCAGTGTAAAAGCAGGGGGATTGTAAAGGAGTAAAAAGCCAGCTATCAATAGGTATCTGCAGCATTGTGTCTCCACAGACGCGGGTCGCCCCTTAGGCCTACATACTGCAGGGCCAAAGGTCACTACGACAGGGGGTGCATTCTTCTCTCCCGCTGGTGTTTAGAACAATCCGCCCTGCCTGCCTTCCTCCCTCCCTACCCCCACTGACTGGCCTCCGCTCCCTGCACTCTTCCTCTCTAGCTAGCACAGTGTGTGTTCACAGCTTGGTTTACATAAAGGCCAAGACAAAATGCACATCAACTATGGTAACCCTGTATGAATCAGCTTGTATTCGCAATATAAATTGCTTCCGTCCGTCCGTCCCCCCACCCCCACAGACCAGCATAGCCCAGGTACGTCATTAAACATACTAGGAACAGACAATAATAGAGTAATCATTATGAGCATTTAAAATTATGCATTCGCACATTGTTCATAAGACAATATAGACCAAATTATACCACTATTTTCTCCCTCTCTTACAATCTCTGGTCAAATCGAGGCCTGCATGGACTCTTAAAGATCGAGATGACACATAGCTGATCTAGCTCTACACCAACAGGGCCTCACATCAATCCTGTTGAAAGATTGGCATCAAAAACTTGCAACACCCCTTATGAGTGGGTAGAAGTCTGAATACAGGGTAAAAAAGCTAGTTCTTCTTGGAGCCTGCCGAATTTAATTCATATCACTTTCTTAAGCCCTACTTGTAATCCAATACAGTATGGAGTGGATCCTGGCAACATGCGGGGTACAAATACAATCACTCACACACACACACACACACACACACACACACACACACACACACACACATCTCATGTGGTTCAAATAATCCACATTATCTCCCCTATCTCCACATTCAGAATTCCAGAGCAATTATGTAACCCTAAAAGGAAAACTATTAAAACGACCTCATAAAAAACACATTTCTCATTAAAGGCAAACAGGCAAATTACTTGCGTTTAGCCACGATTCAGATGAGAGAATAAACACAATGCAAAAAATCCTCTATATAAAATCTTGAGGCGTCTGCCAGTTACCTAAAGTACGAGTAGGAAGGATGGGGGACGGGGGGGGGGGAATGGTGAGGCAGGTTTAATTTGGACAGCTTTTTCCTTGTTCTGACCTCTGTTTGACCCTGCATTTAACTCCCACTCCTCCCCCTCACTTTAACACTGTGGAGTCAGTCGGCTCTGTCAGTCTCTCTATTCTCTGGCTGTGCATGCATATTAATGGGACTGAGCAGCCAGCCTTGCACGCACACATTTAAAATGTTTTTCTAGCTAAGCATTCAAACTAACCCCAAACATTCTGACATTAACACGTTTGAATTTCTTATGGGATGACTCTGGAACTATGGTGGGAGCACTATCAGTGTGTAATGAGCAACAGGGTTGCATGTATTGATATGTAAAGCCATCTTAGTGATAGTACTATATTTCTCTTCCCCTTAGGCCAATGTTCTTTTCTGTGAAGCATCTTAGATATTTGTAGATTTTAAGCCTTTGAAAGTTGGATGCAATAAATAAGCCAAGCCTCAAAATGTAGGATGGCGCACACAGAAATGTCTGCAGGGGAAAAGCCTTTTTAAGTGTAGTTTCCTTTAAGTAGATTCATGTCACACCCTGTAACATAGCAGTAAGATAAATCCATTGCGAGTGATGGCTGTTAGAGATACATTTTGGTTCAGTTGCATTCTCCTGGCTGGAGAACCTCGTAAATCACAGTGGCACAGGAGGCCACAGTGAATCGAAGAAGAACACGGACCTGCAGCATCACACCATACACAAGATCTTAGCAAACACATGTGGACTACACACATACAGACACATACACACACGCTCACACACCAACAAACCACATACGAGCGCTCCAAGCTAGCCGAGCCAGACAGCTGCTTGAGCTCGAAGGCGTCATAGGAATGAGATTTCTCACATCTACATTGATACTGCGACATCTCGGCCATGCTGTGGCAGCAGCCATAAATAGAGACGTATGGCTGCGGGCTACAGTATCCCACACTGCTGTCCCTAAGAGGGCGTTGGAGCCGCTCACTCTCTCTATTACCTGGGACAGATTAAAAGGCACAGTGACAGTTTGGGTTCCACTGTGACACTTTATCCCCCTCCATTAACCCATTTCCTCCTCTCATCTTACGCTCATTAAAAGGCCAATCTGTTCCTGCTGCTGCAGGCAGGGGCTCACAGGCTTAAGGCTGAGTTGTACATCTGGACACCGCTCCCCACCTACCCGGCCCGCAGTCCCCAGTCCCCGACACCACTAAATTCCCAACCAGCCCACTACCATTCACAGCGCACCCCTGCTTTCACAGCAGCACCAGCACATTGAGTCTAAGCCCCCTACTATTCTCCCTCCCACCTTACCGCAGATCCGCTTTGCTCTGACAATATGCTCCCAAATCAGATCAGCCAGGATTGGCCGGCTGGTAGAAGAGATTTATAGTTATAGCTTTGATAGGCTCTCCAGTTTTAAACCTCTGCAAACCACCACATGGATGCTGACCTAATTTCAGGCAAGTCCATTATAATCCCTCTGGGGGAAGTAAGTGCATGTTTGAAAACATAGCTGCCACACATGAGGTCATAATATAATATTGATTTTTGCCGCAAATTTGCGAGACTGTTGGACATTTAATAAGGAGTGTGACAACACTGTATGTAAAATAAAGTATTCCTCAGCAAGAAAGTAAGAGACCCAATAATGAACATGATAGAATAGAGAGGGCAAAGAAGAGAGACAACGCAAGAGAAAGTGGGACAAAGGGGGGCCGCCCAAAAACAATTTTTCACGTTTCCATTGTCAGGTGCCCCATTAAAGCACTGACTGACTGAACGACCATGGCCCATTGCTGCTGGGAGGTTGCAGGTCAGCTCTTCAACTCCAAGGCTGGCCATGAAGAGAACACCTGACCAGAGCTAACCTCCACCAAACCTTTGATCCTCTCTGACCCTACTGCCCTGGCTTGTCAAATGAACACTTTACAAGTGGAGCACTTTAAAATAAAAACTATCGTTTCAAAGCCTTCTCATCCTGAAGGTCTTCAACAAATCTACACACACACACACACACACACACACACACACACACATCCATCATAGACACACACACACACACACACACACACACACAGTAACATAGTTAAGACTCGGGAGGATGAAACACAGCAGGCAGACCAAATCAGAGCACCTCTGCTAAGCGATTTCCATTTCATGAGGTAAAGTGAGAAGCTCAGCGCCTGCTCTTGAAGCTCGCCCTGCATCAAAGGCGGAATGGCACAGAGAGCGTACTTTGGTGTCTGTTTGTAATTCAGCTCCACAATCCCAACAGCAAAGATCTGACGTCTCCCACAGGCACACGCCGGGGTCACTAGCCCTCAGTAAGCCTTGGCTTCCCACCGACTCCTCTGATATCTTCTTTCAGTGGCTCAAAGGTTTGCTAGACAAGACAATGTGATCCCGAGGCCAAGCCCTCGCATATCCTCACCACACAACCGCTCATACTTGTGGCAAATGCCTGGTTATTAGAGCCATCGATTGTCAGTTTTAAACATGCTTCTCTCAATGCGTACCTATGAAGTATTCCTTGATTATGGCAGTGATGTCGAGACCCAGTCACAGAGTTCATCCCAGGGCTTTTCAGGCTTTATGAGAGCAGGCTTATCTTGCAACTTACATTTTGTTTCACTCATGGAATATTTGCATTGAAATTAAAATGGTAGCACTAATGGGTTAGTCTAATTTATCAGGCCAGGGTTTTTCATCGAGGATAGGCAATACAATTTTCCGTTTAGCTTCTGAACATCATTTCTCCTTTTTTTCCCACTTTGCAAAAAATATTCCTAGAGCAGTCTCTTGATTTGCTTCATGGTGCATGAAGTTACACTGAGTAGCTTTATACAATGTTTCCCGTAAAAGTCCTTAGTCAACTTATTGGCGTCATTCCCCCCAAATCAACATTTTAAGGTAAACATTTCCAAAAAACCTGATAGAGATGTATTGGAGCTCTAGTGAGACATGTTTATTCTAGGCTCTTGTGAGACTGTTTATTAGCTTATCAACAGGCAGTCAATCTATTCGGTAACCGCTGCAAGATACAAAAGGACCGTGATTGCCCTGATGTTGAGAATTTCTTAATTTGAATCAGTTTAAATAGACAGTCTGGCTCCTCCATCTCTGCAATTTTAAACATTTCAAGCTGCACTGCGCAGCCCAGGAAAGGTTGGCCTCAGAGTGCTTCACAGTGATTTGTAATCAGGCCTAGCCCTAAGGGAAATTAATCAATATTTGGCAAGCCTCTGAAAAAAACATTGTTTTAAAAAAAAATATTTGTTTCAATACCAATTCAAATGTATTTTTACATAAAAAAGTAAGATATGTGCATTGGAACACATGGTGTGAGAGTAGGAGAAGGGTAAAAAAGGTTGTGTGTGTGTGTGTGTGTGTGTGTGGCAGCTTACCTTTTCAAGTGTGTTTACAATCGCTATCAAGTGATCATGAGTTGTTGGCTTATGGGAAGTTTAACTTTGCAAAGTATGAAGAGCCAAACAGAAAACAAAGCAAACTTAAACATTATGTTCTCAGGCAACAATTTGTTCCATATTATATAATTGCAACCAACGCTTATGTGTTGTGAAGCGGCTCTTAAAAAAAGATAGTAGGGTGGGGAAGGTCCTTAGTGCTTGGACCTGCTCCAGAGTTCCCTTCACTGCTGGCTCAACGTCTGTGTTAGTTTCCTGTAGCAGAGAGCAGGAGGAGGAACAGGGGGAGGAAGAGGAGGAGGAAGGAAACAAGGACACAGCCAAAATGGGCTGTCCTAAACTGCTAGTCAGGTACAGTAAGGACAAAGGAAAATGGAGGCCCTTTTCCAAGACAGGAACTGTCGAAGACAAGCATGTTTTGACAATTTACTAAAACATCTGCAAGAGGAAACCTGAGTAAGGCTAAGGTTTTATCTGTTCATTTCTTCAGAATCATCCCCTATTTCAGAATAACTCAATGACGGTATCCAAGCAAAACAGCCAGCTCTTAATGAATGATTGAATTGCACAGGGTTTAAATCCTTGGCTGGAGAAGTGTGATTAATGTTTTCCACAGGCTGAGATAAAGAAGTCTCAAGAGCGGGGGGCAAGCGAGAGGTAGTCACACTTTTCTGAGTGCTCTACTCAGTTTGTGGGAAAAGGCTAACATTAACTAAAGATCCTGTTGCCAAGCAAGAACGGCCCTCCCACTTCTATGAGTCATAGAAAGACCACTAACCAAAACCAAATAAAATAGCACAGGTCACACAAAAGGCTAGCGAGGGGCACAGTGAAATGCAGAAAGCACTTAGACCACAAACATGTTTCCATGCTGGATAACCAATGAGCAAAATGTCCATTATTTGTCTCTTCTTTTTGATAACCCCTGTACTAGACTGGATGTTAATGTTACTTGTTAATGCAGTTTCTGATAAAAAGGCAGAGCTGAACTTCCCATAGCAGCACTCACAGAGACAAAGAGGACACACATGGCAGAGGTGCAGCTCTGGCAGCGTCTGTGGCAGGCTGGAATGCGCTGTGGGTTTACTGGGTTTATAAATAACCGACAGAAACAGGCAGACACAAAAGGCAGTGCTGTTCGGAGCAAGGCCACTCTATCCAAGCACCCTCTGCACCCTGCAAGCAGCCCCACCCTCGTTTGCTGGACTAGTTACCACCAGCAGGACTCCTGTCTGTCTGTCTTGTCTGTCTGTCTGTCTGTCTGTCTGTCTGTCATCTATTGTAGGTGTTTGTTAGAGATAAAGGGGGAAGCAGAAAGTAAGGATGTAGACACACAATGAATTAGGCTACCATCAGCAAACCACCTGATGGTAATCATATTGTGGACAAGCACGGACCTATTTAAAAAAACAAAGAATGTGACAACAGTTGCTTGGAGTAGAAGGCAGACAGCTGTTTGAAAAAGATAGCATGGCGTTTCATTGTAAATCTGAGCAGTGCAGAGCTGACAGGACTGGCATATAAAGAGAATCAATCAGTTTTTACATACTCATTCGAATCTCATATAGTCTGATGTCTGCACCCAAAGCTTGGACTGATACAAATCATTCTGTCCTCAATCTTTTATTCCTCTCACCACCTTCCCAGTCCTCCACGTCCTTTTGTAATCAGGATCTGTAATTTAATGTAATGACATGCATTGAGAGGGAGCTGGGTAGGGAGATGATGGAATAAGTGAGGGACTGAAACAGGTTCCACAATCCATATAGTCACACTGAGTGGGCTGCACAATATGCATTTATTTACCCATTCATCATCTAGCGGAAAATTGGATTGGGACGCCTAATCTGCATTCCCATGTGACTTGTCTGTTTCAAAGTTCTTCATATAAACCAAAACCAAGGTGCTGCAACACCATCAAAATGAGTTTCCTCTCTACAGGAAACATGGAACACTCTCCTTCTGGCAGAGAGTCGCAACAATGGCACGTGAGGAAAGTAACAGCTAAAACGCCTAAGTTAGTATGCCATTATTTTATTTGTCCAATAAGATCCAAGCCACTAATGGAATCTCACTTGCCCTCCAAACCTTGGACAGCAGGCTAACACTTAGTTCAACCATGACAGACAAAAGTCTCTTTTAAGTCCAGCCAGACTGGGTGCATGGGCCAGCCCAAACATAAGGGGTGCTTTGATAAGGATTTCAAACAAACAATGAATGGACTTAAACTGGCCACAGAGTCATGTACTCTAACACACTGCAAGTGTGTGTGTGTGTGTGTGTGTGTGCGGGGGGGGGGGGGCAAAACCAACAAAACTAATTGCCCCCAATTGTGTTTCTGTCTCTCTTTCTATCTATCTAACACCACCCCCACAGACCCACCGTGCCCCCCCC